>BMAU01014954.1:0-60379 GCA_019973935.1 Trichonephila clavipes
AACTCGGCAACATGAACGAAACAACTCAACAGGAGAAAACAACTCAACTCGGCAGCAGGAACGAAACAACTCAACTCAGGAAGGAAACAAGCCATTGACCGCCTACAACCGTCTGCAACCGCCTGCACCGCCTTTACAGCAGAATCGGCTTTTTCTACCTACTGACGTCCTCATAATTATCAAAGAGTTCTGCTATTTGAGTAGCTGATTTAAGGTTTGCCCAATTATCTAAAAAATGATCTTTGATACTAGCATTGGCGCGTTTTTTTAATTTATCTACCACCATTAGATCTTTAAGATCTTGAAAGGTATTTATTTCTAAGCCAATCAGCCACTCATCTAGATAATTCGTAATTTCAAAAGTGAAATCCTTCCAGGTGCTATCGGATTTTTTCTGGTGTTGGAGAAATTTTTGCCGAAAGACCCCTCCGGACTTAACTTGAATCTTTTAAGTAATAATTTCTTTACATAATCGTAATTTTCGGCTTGTTCCTCCGGTTTGCGAGCAATAAATTGCACGATCTCTAGGGGTAACAAACCCAATAATTGCCCCACCCACTCTTTCTTTTCTATTGACGCCCTTTTAGCATGGCGTTCAAAGATCACTAGATATAAACTAATATCTGACTGCTTAGGATCGAAATCTGGGATCAATTTTTTTAAGTTTAAATTAGAGGTTACAGAACATGCATTTGTAGAATCGTTTGATTCATCGTTTACCCTAAATCCGGATTCTATTTTAAACCTTTCTAAATCAAATTTCAGCTGTAATTCTTTCTCTTTTAATGCCTGCTCCTTTACTAACTCCTCCAATCTTATTTTTTCAGCCCTTTCTAAATCTTCCAATCTTTTTCCGTTTGCAATGATAGTCTTTCATACAGATTTTTAACAATTTCCTCTTCATAACCTTCACTGTTAGTGATTGCAATTTTTATGCTAGGGACAGTCATATTTAAAAAGGCATTTATTCCTAATTCCTCAGCAAGTTGCAACATGTCTTGCTTTTTCCCTTTACCAAGGAAAGCCATTTTTTAAACAATATCAAATAAATGTCACGCTAAATTTTGCACTATTGTTACTATTCTCTATTAATACAATAACACTGGTCCCATGCATACACAGAAATACACAAAGAAAAACTTAACACTAAAAATAATCAAAATCATTCAAGAGACTTAAAACACAATAAATCTTAAGCTAAAATTGCACACAATGCTTGAAATACAATTACAATTCTCTAGAAACAAAATAACACTGTTCCCATGCAAGAAAAAACACTATTTCAAAATTTGTAAAGAACATTTTAACCAAAATTCCTTATACAATATGCAGTTTGCAACTCAAAAATATAACAGTACTTACCCATTTGAAGTACTCAGCTTGCTGTCAGAAGCAAATTATGTGCACTAGTGGTTTTGAACTCTTCCGTGTGAACAATGGTCCTTTTGACCAATCTTGAACCTTTCACCCTTAACAATAAGTGTGGTCAGTTTGACCAGCCTTGAATTCACTCGTGCCACTGCTTCAAAGATGAATTCAATCGCAGCACTGCTTCCGAAAATCGCTTTCCCTTCGGACACTCTCACCGTTAACACTATAGATCAGTTTGATCTTCTTTGAGCAGGACGCTCTTTTCCTCCGAAGCTGAATTCAATTGCAGCACTGCTTTCGAAAATCGCTTTCCCTTCGGACACTGGCCGTTAACACTATAGATCAGTTTGATCTTCTTTGAGCAGGACGCTCTTTTTCTCCGAAGCTGAATTGAATCGCAGCACGGCTTCCGAAAATCGCTATTCCTTCGGACACTGTGGCCGTAAACACTATAGATCAGTTTGATCTTCTTTGAGCAGAACGCTCCTTTTCTCCCTGCGTTGCGGTCCGTCCGTAAAAACCCAAAATTTCTTCCTCTCACGGGTCCTGAATGCTAACTTTTTATCCCAAAGCGCTGCCACCAAAACTCTACGCTGTAACGTTTGAAAGAATAACGGTAGCGTATTCTTGGTTAATTAAAATATGGATTTTATTTACGTCACAACTATTGAAAACTATTTACTAAATGATACATTACAGTTATTAAAGTTAATTATAGATAGTTAGAATCCACTATTTTGTGAGAGGAGGATCCGTAGGTCACCGCTCTCGTGCAAGTTCAAAGCATCTCTCCCCTCATCTTCCGGTCGACGAGCTAGATTCCTCGGGGGGTCAAACAGGGGCTGCGCTGCACCTGCAAGATGCACGTGTGGGTGTCGGGTCCACAAAGAAAGCCGACTAGATGTTGATGTTTTCGAGAAGTGACGTTACAGCGCGCGTACAACATCTGCGAAAATGGAATGGCCTACTTTGCGAGTTATCATGAAAGTAGGTGATTGTTGCGATAATACGTAAGAATCAAATAAAATTTAAAAAGTTGTCTAAAACAGAGAAAAAACATTCTTATTAAAAACCCCGTCGATTGATTTCGTGAAATTAATATGTCTCCAAGTGGGAAAAAAATATTGTTTCGAAACATTGAATGTTATATCGCGGCATTTGGCTACGTATTTTTATTTGAGGTAAATGGTTCACGGAAACTATTTGGTAGGAAAATAAGTAGCGTACAGAAGTCAATTACGTAAATTTCATTTTCGCTTAAAAAAGAGAAATAAATTTTGCTTAAAATTACAGAAAAAAACATGATGTAGAATATAAGCAAAATTGTAAACATCCCGCGATAATGCTATCCGAATGTTGCCAAAACTGCAAAACAAAATTTGAGTTGTTGAAAGAATGATTTTTAAAAAATAATTTATTCGCGAAAAGCAATCCCAATTACGTATCAAAGAACCAAAAAATAGATAAATATGACAACCACTAAACATAACCATAGTAAGAATATACAATAATTCGGAAAAAAACTTTGTGTAAAGTTTAAATGCTCGCATTCAGAGTGAATCGTGACATCGTATGACGTCATAACAACAAAAAATCACTTAAAAATTAAATTTGAAAAAATTTAGAGTGAATTCGAAATAAAAAAGTGCAGAAGAACCTTACCGGAGTCAAACGCAACGTTGTGTCAATATTTTAGATAAATCCATGCAGAACTTTTTGAGTTATGCGAGCGTACACAAACCAACACAGCATTTATATATATACTAGCTGGTATACCCGTTCTTCGCGCGGGTGAACTGAAAAATTAAACAACACAGATTGAATGATAAAGAAGTTTTTAATGAGTTAATTTTACGTGAATTGCAAATTAAACAAAAAAAGCTTTTTGCATATATCAGCTAAACAAAAAAAAAAGAAGAAAAAACACCTTTGTGTTAAATTTTAAGTATGTAGATCTAATAGCTCATAAAAAGGATTTTTTTTATTTATAACTCCCCGTAACACTCTTGAGGGTCGATTTTTGAAAATACCTCCCTAAGCTGATCTCTGCTAGGGAAAAGTAACATATTGTAAAAAGTTTTGTGTAATGAACGCTTAAAATAGTGTAAATAATTTATATCTGAAAGTGTAATACGTTAATATTACTTTCTGTTGTATTTATTTTATGTTAGAATTGTAATATTCGCAAGCAACGCCGTTTCTTTAATTATAACGGCGATTCAATGAAAAACATAGTGAAATGTTAACGATAGAGTCAAGTTGGTAAATGTCTAGCTACTTTCATAGCTCGAGCTTTATTAGAGCTTTGTAAGGTGAGCCGTGTAGGGGCGCGATGCACGTTAATACTTTATCCACCACATTATGATTTACTGCAATTTTTTTCATACAATATTTTTTTTAGATCACTACTTTGAAAATTAAGGGATATACATAAACAAAATACTCCACTTTGAGAAATTTAATCCGTTAGAGCTAATAAATTAATGAAAGATATTCCACTGTAAAATTAGTTATATACACCGTTCACTTAAAATAAATAATCAAATCGTTTTCTTAGGTCTTCATTAACAAACAAAAACATAAAACACTTACATTTTGACATAAACTATTCTTTCGGAACGAAAATGACAACCTTCGCAATCCGCTGAAAACGCCGTCAGCTGAAAACACAATTTCTGCTCTAAAACTATTCACCTTCCCCACTAAAATATTCATCATAGAACCCGTGATGCCATATATCTTGGAAAAGTGGATTTCAAAGAATATTCCTGCTAAGTATTGGTAGAATATTCCTTCCAAGTTGGTGTGGTGTGGTAGTTAGGAGAAGGGGGTGCCACCTCAGGTGTCGTCCACGTCACTTGACCATGGTTCAAAATCACGTGGTCCTTTGCCAAAAGCCCTCGTGTAGCTGAACAGTGTGATGTTAATATTTAATCACTCCAAAATATACAGTACAGTAGTTATAATTATTTTTATACTTAAAAATGCAATATCTGCCTATTCAATTAAAATTATAGCTTTATAATTAACTACTAACCACAAACAAATTTTGAAAGTTTGTCCAAGTGATGTAGTATGAAAGAGAAAGTTTATTTACTTTAAGTACCAGAAGCGATAAAAGTATTTATTTTGATGTAAGCATTAATTTCTTATGGATCACAAATGAAAGAATCAATCTGAGCTATTTAAATAAAGAGAGATTTATAAAACAGCCTCTCTCTTCAAAACTTCGTTTTATTCTGAAATAAAAAAAAAAGGGATCACATGAATAAATTAGAAGCCAGCGCCTTGCGTAGACTAAACAAAAAATTTTCTTCATAAATAAAAGATAAATAATGCTGTCGTGGGCTTTTTTGCAGCGTACGCCATAATTGCTTGCAGATGGCAGAATTTTTTCCTACTTACTTGACAAATATCGTTATATTTTGGACACTTCACACAATACCTTTATAAATTATAGCCCATGTGTTATATATATTCTGATGTATATAAGCTATATTACTGTAAAGTTTCATTAAAATCCATTCAGTTGTTTTTGCGTGAAAGACGCCCAAACATCCTCACAAACTTTCGCATTTATAATATATATCTAGATATAGATTCAGTGGCGCACACAAGGGGGGCCTGGGGGTCCGGATCCCCCAAAGACTTTGATTTTTTTCCGATTGGTTATAATTCTAAGTATGTAGTACGTAAAATTTAATTAAGTATTTGTTATTAATGATTAATTTTATTAATTAATGTTAATTATTTATTCAATAATTAGTTTTTTTTCTGTTTTTTGTTCCCGAAAATCGACAAAATCAAAAGGAGCATGATGCAAGAATGGTGAACTTTCGACTCCGCCCCCCAACCTTTGAAAATTCCTGTGTGCGTTACTGTATAGATTATTTCCATAGCATTGGCACAAAATTTAAAACTATGTATAATTTGATATTTATGTCGAATTTGTAAAAAAAAAGTTTAATTCACCTCAGTATTTAAATGATAATAATTCACTATTTTTAAAAAAAACTTGAAATTTAACTTTGTTAACACATACTCAACGTTTTTTTTTTTTTAATTTTATTTTGAAATTTTAAAAAAAATTTCGAACGGGATTCGAAAAATCTTTAAAGCTATTGATCAAACTACACTGATAATATTTTCAGAAAATATCAACGTTCCAAAAAAAACCGAATATTAAAAAGTTTTTGTAATCTTATTTTAAAATTAAAAAAGTTTAAAATGTGTGACGTTGAAAATACTTTTAAACTACACTAATATTTTCAGAAAACATCAACGCTCTAAAAGAAACCGAATGTCAGGGATACATTGTATTATTGCGAGGAGTTTTTCTGTAAGAAGAATCATATCGCTGAGATGGTTTCTAGAAACTGGTTCCTCTCAAAGACACACCTTGGCAATCGACCTTTGGCGAAAAGAACGAAAAGATTTTGGCGAAAAGATTTTGTGACGAAAAATCCTTAACCCCCGAAACAAAAGATTTCCCGCATATCTTATACATTCGTTCATCTGAAGCACGTATTTCACTTTCAATGATCAGGTGCTAAAAGAGGTCAGTCAAACACTCTCTAAAGATTCCTGTCACAAAGATTTTACTGATGCATACACATCTAAAGAGTGTTTTTTTTTCCAGGTATAGAAGTTTAAGTTGGCATTACTTTCCAAGATGGCGACCGATTTAACAGCTGTCAAGTGATTTATTCTCAGTTTGGTTTGGCAATTCATCAAAACGATCATCAAGCAAGGCGTAGATTCGTCGAATGGGCCCAAAACGAGATTACCGTTGTTCCCGATTTTCATAAGCGAATTTTGTTTAGCGATGAAGCGCACTTCTGGTTGAATGGCTACGTCAACAAACAAAACTGCCGCATTTGGAGTGAAGCTAATCCACAAGTGTATGTCAAAACACCGTTACATCCAGAAAAACTGACTGTTTGGTGCGCTTTATGGGCTGGTGGAATCATTGGTCCGTACTTCTTCAAAAACGATGAAGGCCACAACGTTACAGTCAATGGTGATCGGTATAGAGCCATGATTACTAACTTTTTCATTCCTGAATTGAACAATCATGTTCATGAGCTGTGGTTCCAACAAGACGGCGCAACATGTCACACAGCTCGTGCCACAATCGATTTATTGAAAGACACGTTTGGTGACCGCCTAATTTCACGTTTTGGACCTGTGAATTGGCCTCCAAGATCTTGTGATTTAACACCGCTAGACTATTTTCTGTGGGGCTATGTAAAGTCATTGGTCTATGCGGATAAGCCACAAATGCTTGACCATTTGGAAGACAACATTCGCCGTGTTATTGCCGATATACGGCCACAAATGTTGGAAAAAGTCATCAAAAATTGGACGTCCAGATTGAACTACATCCGAGCCAGCCGTGGCATATTTAAAATGTAATGCCACAAGATTATCTTTCGAATAAAATAACATTCATGTCAATCGAATAATACATTGTTGTTTTATTGCAATTTAAAGTTCTATACCTCTAAAAAAACATCCTTTATATGTACTACTTAGTTCTACGTAAATTAATCAATTATTCCTATAAAAATGTGAATGGTGTTTTTCTTCCTATACCTTAACATTGAAAATTAAAAATCCATTTTAGCTTTTTTTTAAATCAAAATTTTAAGAACGTTGTCCTATAAACAATTATGTGTATTATATTCATAATAATTCTTTTATTTATATTAGAGCATTTTCCTGCCCACAAATGTGTATGTGATTTGATCCCTCTTCTTTAAAATTGGCCGAAGATAAGCTCATTCACATCAAGGCAGTAAATAGAGACCTGTCAGAGACCTTTGAACCTTCATGCAAATGCGTTGATTTGATACATCTCTGTTGTTGTTGTTACTAATGCCACCTGATTGGCAAAGGCCAGATCAAGGCCCACGAAATTCATCATGGCAAAAAGCTAAGTGACGCCTGTCGTTAGCCGTAGCTTTGAGCACCCTACAGTTGACCGAACGATTTAGCTGGGTTTCATCCCAATTTTGAGGGAGAACACCCTGGGAGTGGCCAGGGGTCTCCACCAACCTCACGAGAGGACTTGTGGCACGACGGCTATTTAAAGTACCCCCATGCCACGAAGGCGCTATACATTTACCAACATCTATGTTTTCTCCGGGATCCAAACCCAGAACCAACGGCACAGCAATCAGCGTTGCTAATCACTATAACGAATGGGTTACTTTGATATATCTCTACCACTCGTTACTAAAAAAAGTCGTTAGGAAAGAGGTTTTATAGTGAGACTGAACCTTTAGAGATTTATTTTTATTCAAGTACATTTCGGAGCAAGTCTCAAGAATTTTAAATAGGGGTAACCATTTAAATATTTGCAGAGTAATAGTATATCTTATTGAGACCTATGAAAAAATAATCTTTTAAATATGAAACTGAGATTATTTAATCAATTCCAAATAAACATTAGTTACTCAAAATTGGCAACGATTTTCTTTTTGGCAGCATTTTAAGTTGTTTACAAAACGTTTCAAAAGTGCTCTGTCTTTTTGCATCGTGTGTGTGCGAAAATGGATGAAGAATTTTCGTGTATTAAACAGGTTAAAAAAACCGTTCAATTACCTGTGCCCTTGTCTTTTGTAACTAATGAAATTACCGGTATTTCTGAAATCTTAGACAGTTGGAAACGCCAGTATGTGAAATCACTTCATGGAATTGTAGTGGATTATAAAAATGCTTCTCTTGCATCTAGAACAGGATTTATCGGTATCAACAATCCATTTATATATTACAATGTAACCGCAACTTTCGATTTATTTTGCCCAAATATCGGCGATATTGTAAAAGGGCGGATAAATCGTATTAGTAGAGAACACATTGGATGCCTCATTCAGGGTACTATCAATGTCACTATTCATTTATCTCGAAATTCAACTACAGAACTTTCACAGTTTTTAAATCTTAACCGAGAGATTTTATTTGAAATTTCACATTTTGATTATGAACGAAAAATGATACGTGTGACGGGTCAAATAACACCTAGGGTCATACAACTGATGAAGGACCTGTTTCCACCACATACTTCTGTAACCTCCACTCATGTACAATATAACTTTGATGACGAAACTGGTTCCAACAGAGAAAACCCAGATGATAGTCTATTTGATCCACTTACAGATTCTTCATTGAACCAGAATAATATTGAGCTGAGTGATGTGAAGTCAGAAGTGCTGCCTAATAATAGTTTGATTAAAATTAAAAAGTCTAAAAAAACCAAAAATGACAAATGGGAAAGTGAACCGTCAATTTTCTCGGAAATTTCATCTATGAGTGAATCAAGTGATGAAGAAACTGAAATCAAAAATAAATCAATGCCAAACCAATCTTCTAATAGTCATCAGTATAATTCATTAGTTGAAAATTTTTCTAGCATGAATTCAAATGTCCTAGAATCTGTGAAGAAAGAAGTTTCACCTGAAAAAGAAATTCAGGATAAAGGTCATGGGAAAAAGAGAAAACGAGAATCATCCCTTAGTGAATCTGTAAATAAGAAGAAAAAGAAAAGACGCAAGGATAAAATCGATAAAATAAATGGTTTAACAATTGATTCATCAGGTAATGTGTACCTGACTGATGTCAAAAAACATATTAAGGAAGAAGTTTCTTCATCAGTTCAACCTATTTCTACTACTGAAGAAAAGAAAAGCGTAACTTCTACAAATCTTTCAGACAAGTTAAAAATTGAGAAAAAAAAGAAGAAACACAAAGGCAATAAGTCTGGTGTGAGTAAAAAAAATTCTTCAAAGAAAAATAAACTAAAAAAGAAGAAAAGTAAAGTGTCAGCTTCTGGAAATGTTCTTAAAAAGGACAAGAAATCAAAGAAACATAAAGGAACTAAGAGCCATAAAAAAACTAAAAGTAAAGGGAAAAAGCCCCATAGTCCTAAAAAAAAGAAACCCAGTGCAATTAAATCTGAAGTCAGTTGAACCTCATATTTGCAAACCACATCTTTCCAATTATTTTTCATTCAAGATTGTAATTCTTACAATTTTCTTAAGCATTTAAAATAACTA
This sequence comes from Trichonephila clavipes, assembly GCA_019973935.1. Lineage (NCBI taxonomy): Eukaryota > Metazoa > Arthropoda > Arachnida > Araneae > Nephilidae > Trichonephila > Trichonephila clavipes. Next base: position 9,429 of record BMAU01014954.1, read on the forward strand.
GCATTTGAAATATCAATTCATGTGGAATTTAAAAATATTTCAACTCTTGCTGGAATTTATTTAGGATTGTCAAGATTTTCCAGTTATATTTTTTTAAAAAAATAAAAGGGATTGTCTATAATTAAACCAACCTTTATTTTATATGTTCTTATGTAGCATATTCTTGTTCACGTTTCTTGGAACATTGCATGTCACAATGTTGCTCAAGTAGAGTCAAGATAGAATTCTCAAAAGTATTGTAGATTTATCTTACTGATGCCATTTTGGTTATAAATCTAAATTATAAGCAATTTTATTTATTGCAATAACTAATATTAAATTTTGAAACAAACCTTTACAAAAGTTTTAATTTCAGTTGTAAGTTATTACAATTTATATTATTTAGAATTCAGTTTTATCTTTTTTTTTTTAGTTCAAAAGTTTCAAATTTATTTTGTTGTACTCTTATTAAAACATATTTAATATAATTTGAAGGTTGGCTTATATATGCTAGTCTTGGTGGTGCACACTGTAATTTTTCAAGGGAGCCAGAGTCGAAAGTCCACCATTCTCATGTCTTACCCCAATATGCAGCCAAACATATTCTTTTGATTTTGTCGAGAACAAAAAACAATAGAAAATAAGTTGAGTGAATAATTAGCATTAATTCATAGAATAAATTAGTAATAACAAAAAAGATTTCATACGGCATACATAAGATTATAACCAGTCCAAAAAACCAGGTCTGGGTTCGTGGATCCCTTGTGTGCGTCACTCGCAAGTATTATTTCTTGAGAGGTATAAATATTATAAACATTTTTTGTTCTGTTTAGAGTATGAGATAATGCAATATGAAATAAATATATCATAATGTTGGTGGAATTGCTGAAAATCAATGTTAAGCATTTTGTATTGTATAAAGTGAAAATTGTTGCGTATAAATAATTTTTTTCTAATAAAATCATTCATTTCTACGCATTATCTGGTCCTTACCTAATCTCGTTCTTAATTGAAATTGCTTATTTAATCTCACAGGAGACCTCTTATAAAATAAATGAATGAATTTATCTTCATAAGTTTAATTCATAAAAAATCTTGTTTATTGAAGGTGGATGACCCAGCAGAAGAAATGGTTTAAAAATGTTATTTAAATTTTTTCAGAATTCATCTAATGATTAAGTGTATATAAATAATCAAATTCTGTCATTTTATCAATAAATGTAATGTGATTTTTGATGATAAAATATCTACAATTGTTGAAAATTTTGCATTTTAACTACTAATGTAATGTTTTTTTAATGTAGTACATGATATAAGGTTTTAAAGTAGAAATTAAGATTTTTAAAAAAGAAATATCTATGTATTTTAGATAAAATTTAGTATTTTAAAATCAAAGCATTGAGAGAAAAATAACTGTATTAATATCTGAAATTTCTGATCTAATGCTGGAAATGCATTTTTTAATTAGATGATATTTTTAAAATGAATGGTTTTGTACTTAATTTTAATCAAGAGTTATGTACATATATTAAATGTTTGTATCCTTTTAAATATATCTAGTATATTTAATTACATTAAAACTGTATCTTGCAAGGAGTATTGTACATACTTTCTCAACCTGCGTAATGTTGATATTTTACGTAATTTTTACATTCAGTATCAACTTCAAAAGGATGTCCAGAAATAATGTATTTTGAATTTGTTTCTGTGTTCTTTTACCTTGCTCATAGTTTGGTGCATATTACATAACTATTAATTCTTAATAGCAATATAAGTTTTAAAGGAATTGAAAAATAAAAGTAATAGCTAATTGTTATACTTTGAACTAAGATCAGTTCTTGATTATTGCAACCTTACTAATGCAGTTACAGAGAAACAAAACAAACTTCTGCTAGATTACTGTTGCATTTCTGCAGCAATTTTATTGTTTCTTCTTAATTCATATTTGTTAAAATAAAAAATTAAAAAAAACATGGAAATTTTGTAGTATATTTTTTCAAGTAAAAACTTTTTAAATTCTATGACTTGTACATAATCTTATTGAATATGTTTTTATGAAAGGTGAATGCTGGACTAAAATGCAAGTGTCAGAATTCATCTGTAATCTTCTATTATTTTAGACATTAAGGTATGCTTATTAATGCTGTTTTTTAACATTTAATATTTTTTTAGAAATGTTTCTTGGCATTTTCCTCATAAAATATTTAATATAAATATTTATTTTTGGTAATTCTTATCAAAACATTTAACTAATTTTAGTAATTTTAAAGGTTTATTCAATAATGTTAATGGAATAATGAAACATATATGATATGTAACTGAAAAGTTATTAAATATGATTTCAAATGGAACAAATATCATCGATGCTCTTTTTAGATTGAAGCAAGACAAATCTTCTATAGCGTAGCTGTTAATGTGCAAATTAAGGTAAATCATCATTCAATTATTGTCATAATTATATAGGACAGGGTAGGCGAACCTTTTTGGATCAACGTGCCATTTTTCTTTAAGAAATGTTTATGGATGTAAAGATGTTCCGTCAAATAATTTTGACTTGTAATTACTGAGAAAATAATAAAACTATGTACTAACAACTCAACACTCTTTATATACAGCAAAAAAATCCATTGTGTACTGTATAGTAGTAAATGCAGTGGCGTAATATGCACCCCCACATTACGAGGGGGCAGCGACTCTAGAAGGCCCAAAGCTTGACTGATGCAAAGTCCGTATTTGGGCTTGGGGCCCCAAACCTGAGTTTGCAGGAAGGCCCTAATATTCTCTGTTACGCCACTGAGTAAATGTTTTATTTATACGTGTAATTCAAATTAAAGTAACATTAGTGTGAATTCTATTGTGGTAGATAAGATGACAACTTGCATTAGGATTGTAAAACCAGAATGCAAGCTGAATTGGAGTCATTTTCCAAATAGTTCCTAAGTGAGTCATTAATATTATCCATCTCTGAAAATAATGACTCGCAGGCATAGGTAGATGAAACTATGGTTAAAATAGTATGGGCCAGTTTCTTCAAACAGCTAAATGTATCTGGAATCGAATTCCATGTTTTCAAAATTTCATTACTAACATTTTTACTTATATTGCTTGTTAATCTTTCTGTTTTAATCAATACCAACTTTTTCCTTTTTTCAACAAATTTTTGATTCCATATTGTACTAGATTGGAAAACAATCATTTGCATTTCAAATTTTTCAATTTACAACCGATAGAATTGGGACAAATTCAATTTATTAAATGAAGTCACATCAAAGTACATTAAAAACTGGAGAGTTTCCTATTACTCTTTGAACTAAGAAAATCTGGCTGAGAACTGCGACCGATCACTCACTTTTTTCGTAACACTTCATATTGAACTTTGTTATTTTGAATTAAAATGCAAACCGTTTTGATCGGTGGCGTGCCCAAAATATTGTGTCAGTGGTTCGCCATCCCTGATATAGGATAACACAAGGAATATTTCAGCGTTTGGTAATATATTACTGGGAGACAAGTGTTATATAGTTTGTTAAAAGTCCATATATTTAAAAATCTATCTCAATATTAGGATTTAGTCTATTAAACAGATAAAATTTTTTAAAAAAACCATGTTGATAATTTTTAATATAAATAAAATTTTAAGGATATATTTATTCAATCATTATTTCCCCCTTTTATGTCAAAAAAATACTATTTTTAATTTATCTGAAATTATTTCTGTATAAACTGGGAATTTTTAGATCATGAAATGTTGCTATTTAATACTTTTTTTCTGTTAAAATTTAGCTATGTACTTTACTAAAAATATTTTAATGGGCATAAAATTAAAGCTTAGTAATTTTTCCATTGCTTGCTTGCAAAAAAATACTACAGATTATTATTTTGTACTCGGGATTTAATTATAATTTTTGAAAGACGATTGTATTTTTTACATGTTTTCAAGCATCACATAAAAAATTATCAATATAGTTAATTCAACTGAAATGTTTTATCCATTTGAATTTGTACAAAGAAATTATATTTAAATATTTATAAAGATGGAATTTAATAATCTATTTTTATTCCATTCTTCTGGTGAAAAGGCCTAATAATTAAGATCCTTATCTTCACATTTCTAGCAATATTTAAGTTATTTGAACTCATGTCATCTGCAGCTCTTGACCATGACTCATAATTTAATATTCATCCCAATTGTCCTTATGCAGTTCTCAAGCAGCATTGATTCACAATGACAGTTATCTAAAAATTGTGTTTTACATTCTTCTGTTTATAAATGTAGTTAGGAATAAAAATAGTATGATTTTAAGATAATTCCCTTAAAAATACAAATCTGAATATCCACTACTATGTTTTGCATATGCATTTTTTTTTTTAATTTTATAAAAATTTTCACATATGCAGAAAATGAAACATTTTTTTTTTAAAGAAAATTCTGGATAGAATATCTTGGTGGCCCATCACTGTTTTATTCAAGACAATATGCATTACTAGGCATAAGAATACACATTTCTGGACGTATGAAGATAACAATTATCTTATAAAGTACTGGAATATTTAATATTTGTAGTGTTCAAAATATCTAATGATTCTTAAGTAATTTCAAACTTAGCTTGAGAGTGCTTAAGAAATTCATGATAGTCAATTTAAGAACTATGTAGTATGATATATAGAAATCATATTTAACTGGATTGTTGTTACCTGCAATTGTACAATGCATTATTGACACCAAATTTTAAAATATGGTTTGCTTACTAACTAAGGCTCTTTCCATTAACTCTTATGCTTCAAATAAATTTTAAACAATCATAATCTCCCCCAACTCTAGATGAATCAATCCTATATTCATTTCCTTGACTGAATTGTAAATGCCTTCATCTCTGAAGAATAACATTATGGTAACAATAATCAAATAAAATAAGGTAAAATCCTGTATTGAAAGTTCTCAATTTATCACATAATCCTTTGTTTTTTACATTTTTAATCCAAACAGCTCTAAAAAGTTGCAATTGCTACAAAAGAATAAAATGACCATAAGATGAACAACAGTTATCACATGTCACAGTTTACATAAATTTCGAAAAAAGTCAATTTAAAAATCTGTTGAAAGTAATTTTTATGCATGGGAAATGCATATTGTAAATAAAATTTTATTTTCAGATTGCATATATTTATTTCAAAATTTCCTAATAGACTTGAAAATGATTACAAGAATACAAAGTTTAGAATTAAAAAATTCGACTTTGTGAGCAATTTACATGCCAAAACGGAAAAACACTGTTGATTATTAGGTATTAAATTCATTTGGTTTTATAAGAGAAAGAATAGATTCGTCAGTTTTTCAAGTTCAGCTCATAATTGAAAATTACTAGTTATACCATTAAAACAGGCTTTTGAAATATTTCCAGATATGTACTGCTTTATTTATGATGCATTTACTGACTGAGAAATTGAAACCACTTTTAGAGATATTGCTTCAAATTTGTTTTCTAATAATAAAAATGCATTAACATCCCTTTTCTTTTTTGTTTAAAAAATCAGATTATAATTTATATCAAATGTATTTTAGTTATTTTTATATTAAATTTTGAAAAGTATTAAATTTTTCTGTATGAAAACATGTAATGTATTTAATCTTTAGCTTGAAGTACAATGAAAATGAATTCATGTTGAATATAAAAGTTTATTAAATACTAAAAAAACATTTATATTGATTTGATCACATACACAAAAAAATCATGTTTGTACAGACTGGAAAATATCATAAACAGTGAAATGTAATTTGCACACAATAAGATTTATAATATGAATCACTATAAATGTGTTATTCATTGACACAGAATACTGACATGCATTTTTTAATAAGAAAATTCAATAAATTATAGAATCAAAAATATTAATTGCAAATTATGACTAGAAGTATGCCTAAAGGTTTACTGTAAAATATTAACTATAATAAATTCGATATTTTCAATTTGAAGGAAAATTGACTTATAAATCTCAATAGCAAAAAATTTTTAACATTCATATAAATATTTAAAATACATTATATATATGGATATATAACTGGTAAAAGTATCTAAAAAACAAATATACGTTATTCAAATCAGATGAATTTCTTGTATTTTATTGTTAAAAAATATGAATTTCTTAAATTGCTCAAACATTTTAAAAGTTTTAGAAAAATAATATACAAATGTCATATGTACAAAGTTAAAAAAATCGTTAAATGTTTCATAAGTTGACAAAACAGTTCAAACACCTATAAATTAATTGATGAAAAAAAAAATCTAGGTGTTTATTATTGCAAGGAATTGTTTTGTTTAAAATAGTGGTACAAATTTAAAATCTTTATTTAAATATTCATTTTAATTATAGTTCCAGACTCACATTTTTGTTCAGGGAGAAACAAAAATAAGCAACGGAAAATAATACATCCTCATACTAATGTTTTGATATTTTCAATAATGTTTGCTATAGATAGAATGGATATATATAAAAGGACATGTTAAGGCACTGAAGTTTTTCTGATCAAGAGAAAAGTAGAAAAATATTTCATCCATCATAATAATTCTTATTAAAATATGTAATTTAAAAATGCATGTACCAAATCAAGGCACAAAATATCTGAATATTCAGCATTTAAAGAATATTGCATTATGAAACCTTAAAAACATTTTTCATCTAAAAAAATGGTACTATACAAGAATGTTTTCCTTTATAAAATATATGGATTCCTGTACAACAAGTTATTCAAAGTCCACATTTTACATAAGGCTGTCAAATTATATGTAAAATCAACAAAAATTATCTAACAATCCTTGACAAGCACAACAAATATGTTTGGTAAAATAATTTTCTGCATAAAACAAAACAGAAATGTTAGTTTAAAAAAAATTATCCTTCAGTATGTATTAAAATTGAAAGACACACATTTCACTCAAACAACATTCATATGAAATACAAATGATAATAGTGAATTTAACATCTATTTTGTACATTATATATATTCCTTTTATATTTTTTGTAATAAAATTCACAAATATTTGGCATAAAAATTATTCTAAAAAATAACAGTACTTATAACTTTTTTTTTTACATAAAAAGAGAAAATCAATCCATATATATATAATATGAAATATGCGAGTGCTACCTATTTAAGGAAACTGTCAGATAAATTCCACTTGCTTTCAAAGATCTATTTACTTTTCTATATATCAAAGCTCACATACATGCAGTGTTTATAAGATAAATAAACAATTTTAACATCTAAAAACAACTGATTAAATTAATCATAAATTAAAGTTGAGTAAAAATACTTAGGCAAAATTATAATCGCACAGTTTTAAGTAAAACAATTTTTTATGTTTAGAACAGAGGGAAGACTAGGTACAATTACTTTTAATACTATAATTTACAGAAAAACAAATATAATAGATTACAGAAGACATGGAAGAAAGTTCTTAGGTATTTCAAATGAGTTTTTCAAGCATTATTCCATACTTATCATACTGATAAAATTAAACACAGATATAATTATTTTTATAGAATATGTTAGTCTTTTTAATTTTACACTATATAAACTAAGAATACCAAAGTATTAAAATTAAATTTGCTTTATTTATCCATAATAAGTAACAGAAATAAAGAGTTTGAAATGGCAAATAAAGAAAGTTTGAAAATTAATGTTTGTTTAAAATGTAAAAAATATATTTAAATTCATTAGTTTAAAAGAAGTTTTCAGTAAATAATTGTAATCTACATTTATTCATTGAACACATTTTCAAAAAAAAATTACTTAGAAGATTAAAAAACACATTTTATATATTCATCAATATACCTATAAACAAAATGATATACAAAAAGAAATATACGAGTAGTTTCATTTTGTTTCCACTCTTGAAACATAAGTGTATTATACAAAATAAGCATAGCATTTCATATGTTGGACTACTTATAATGTTTTAAAATGCTTATATATACAGAAATAAAAGCTTTGATAAAACACAAACACTTTGATTTTCATTGTGTGCGTTTCCAATACACATACAAATGCATGCACATACACAAGCAATACAAAAAATTTTACACACAGTTTCAACAAATTAAATCTCCTTCCCCTTTCAGAAAGCAATCAATATGAAAGAATAGGTTCACTCGCATAAAAATTATAAAATGATACAAAAAAACATTGAACATAGCACCATAATCAAAATACAAAAAGTAACTTCCTCTCTCTCTTTCTCCCCCCCCCTCCCACACACATTCATATTTTATTATACACATAAAACAAATTATACTTCAAAATTTCAATTATTTTTTGGCAGTATTTTCCTCTAAAAACATACTTGAACTCACTAATTAATAATGAAAGCAAACAATTCTAAGAGTAGAAAAATTAATCACAGATTGAAACCCTTTTTCATTAATTTCTAACTGGATAAATGTTTTAAGACTAATCTCACAAGCATACACAAATTCATGTACATGAAATTTAATATGAAAATATTTAAGTTTTGCTAAATGACATTTTGTACAAATTAGTACTGTAAACTAAATGCCTCTTACATTAGTAAAAATTTGTTTTTTTAAGAACTAAAATATACTATAATAATTTAAAAATGGAAAAAAAATATTTGCATACAAAAAATTTTTATCAAAATTTCATACAAATAACTACTTAAATTTGAGCTAAATTTAATCTTAAAAGTTAATTTTCATCTTCTTTACATTAATTTTAACAATAAATCAATTAAAATTAAAAGCATTTCATAAATCAAATGGCAGCTTTTTTAGATTAACAAAGACAATGAATGTCATGAAATAGGAATTAATATTTTTTTTCAACAATTCCTTGAACAAATTAGGCACAGATTTTGGCAAAATACAAAGGACATGTGGACGGTTTTTACTTCACACATTTACACAAACAAATTTCAGGAAATAAACATACGTAAATATGAAATCAACACAGAGATCTATAAAAGTCTTTAAAAGGCAATATAAAATATACAATCTATAAGAACAACAAAACATATTAGCTGTAAAAAAACATTTGGATGGCAATAAAAAACATACAAACACATTACATATATAACTCTGTTTAAAAAAACTAAAATATTAATCACAGAAAATTAAATTTCAAGCACTAATATATTAATTAATATAAAAAGTGTGAATTAAATATATATTTATAAAGATCCTACAGTTTTTCTCATAAGTTACATTTCCAAAAAAATGTATTAAAATTCTAACTCATTTTAAATTCAGTTTTTACTAAATGAAAGTAGTACAAAAAGTCTTTAAAAGTCAGAATGTAATATCTTCTTATAACTTAACATACACAAATACCTCTTTATAAAATTGAGCTAAGGCAGAAAATTGAAAAATATAATTAATACTAAACATATCTTAAAACTAATTAGGAATGTAAAAACCAAAGAAATAATTATACAAACATAAACAATTTACATACATAACAAAAAAAGTATTCTCTTTACATATCAATTAATTGGATTCAACATTTATAACTTCACAGTAAACTTAATTACAATAATTCCCAATTAATTTAACTAAGACTTTTTAACTCTTAAGAAACTTAATATGTGTTTTTATTTAATAACTTAATAAACAAGAAAAATATTGAAAATTGTAGCTTATTACAAATATTTGTTTTCAAAAATATTTAAGAAAAGCATTTGTTTTTTCTTAACAAAAAGTAAAAATTTCCTTAAAAAACACATAAAATGCTCTTTTTAATTTTAATTAGATTAATCTATGTAGAATATACCGTGTTTTAAAAATGCACTACTAAATTAATACATTTTTAAAGAATTTGAAACTTTACAAATATCTGCAAACAGATGTACAATAAACAGTTTGAGGTAATGTTGGCTGCATAAAAGAGTTGCCACAAGTCTATTAACAAATATTTTAACAAAAATGCAAGAGACAAAAGGTTGGTATATGATATGTCAATGAACAAAATACAGCAAAAATTCACCCATCATATTTGAGCACAATCTTTTGGAATAAGTATAATCTCATCAACAGAGATTTAAAATAGAGGGAACACATCAGATCATATAGGTATATTACAAAATTCGAAGAAGACAGAGTCACATTAAACTATGAAAATTTAACTTTATAACAACATTTGTATACATATTATGCTCCTATAGGCAGCATCTGCAAAGTAAGCATGTCATATAAAAACAAGGATATGTAGAAAAATCTTTATACAGAGTTCAATGTGAATAAGATGGCACCATAACATTTGGAAAAAAATTAATATTTCTTTTAAGACTCTAATCTTTTAAGAAGTTCATTCTGTTGCACAACTCTGACAGCTGTATAGACCATTCGTTTCTTTGACTGAAATCAAAATAAATACACATTAGTTTTTAACTGACATATGCATTTTTATTCATGTTATTATTACACACACACATTTCTATTTCTAAAATTTAATTCACATCATTTCAAAATTGCTATAAATATATGCAAATTTTTTCTTAAAACAGAATTTTTTTTCTAATTAACAGAAAATAAATTAATCAAAAATAAAATAAAAATTTATATGATAACCTGTAAATACAAATCAATAATCTTTAGGCCATTAATCATTATGTATATATACTGTTCATTTTTTAACAGTTCAACATCAATTTCATTTTTCTTCAAGAAAAATATGAAAACATGTCTTAATTTATTTTAAATTTTACCAAACTTACTTCAATTTTAAAAAAAAGTCCAGTTTAAAATTTCTTAATAGTAAAGTCACTTAAACAGTAAAAAATAAAAAAAAATCTGCTGAATTTTTTTATACATTTATTGAAAAACTTTCTTCATAAAAAATCTATATAAATGTATATATATGCAAAAGTTGCTTACACTAAGACAGTTTATGACAATTTAAGTGAGTTGATGACGTTAAATATTCAGCATAACTTTAGTTCTTTGTACATGATTTAAAACTTGATTTTAGAAATTAAGATAAGAGTTTGATTACAACCCAAATTATGATGATTGTCAAGTAGCAAACTATGTACATTACTTAGTACATTAGAAAAGTGAAAAAATATAGTGGGAAAAAGGCTCAAAGCTTTTGTACTTTTAGAAAGGAGATTAATTGGATTTTTGCTAATTCAGCAGTTTTTAAAACTTCTGTTACAAACAGATGAATTACATAACTCAAAAGTTAAAAGATGCTAAATAAAATTCATTGCATACACTTATTGTTACAGAAACTGGAACTTCTCTGCCTCTTCTCTGGATAGTGTGGCCAGAAAGGTAATTTACAATCAAGGAGAGAACAAAAACTCTTGCAAATAGATGGAGGAGACCATGGTTAAATTTGGTCCTCAAATCCAGAAACAAATATAGATGCCCCAATAAAAATCTATAAGCCTAGGGTGGCATTTCCCAATGTTCTTTCAATCCCCTCAAGGAGGTAATTTGACTGTCAATTTAACTTGTGTTAAAATGAGAATTGTTGTGTCAACTTTAAATATGCATTATTAAAGATACTATGCTTATAGTGTCACACTTGACATTATATAACCTCAATAAACTCTAGTTTGAAGCTCAGTGGATGAGTGGTTAATGCATTGCACTTCCCACCACAAGTACGAGGTTCAAACTCTGGGCTGGGCAAGGTCGACTCATCCTTTCAGTAAATTGATAAATGAATACAAAGCTTGCTTGGGAACTTAACACTGGGGTTTCCGCATCAGACTGACCACCTGACAGGAACATCTGCTCTTGTACCTCAGGGCCCAAGGTCATGTATACTGAGTTGGGCACAGTCGGCCTTGGCCCTAATGCGCTGTTGCGCCTCTGAGTTCAGTTAAACTTTAGTTTATTGTGGATACACTGGGAAATAAAAATTTCATTCAAATGATTGTACAAATACAAAAGTTCTGTTTAACATATAACTACCATATAATCTGCATAAAATGATTCATCTCATAGAAATGCCCATAGCTGACTTTCAGGCACTGTGTACAATAAGTTTGTAATTTCAGATAAAAAAATAATTACATAATGTAAATCCACAGAATACTAATAATGGAGAATTGTGATACCGAAAAATATGTATCATGCATATATTTAATAGCCAGGATTCAATTATTTATTAATTTTATTCATTCATTCCTTCAAAAAGCACACTATTAATTAATTTTGATACATTAAAATTAAATTAATTTTAACACATACTTTAGCTTTAAATTCATCTTATATTTAATTCCTTCAGCCCACACAGTAATAGCGAATGCAACACAAAGTTCATCAATATTCACTGGTTATTTCATTGGTTTTTATACCCACAATCCATTATGAACAGTCAAATTTTTGTGTTTCATGCTAATAATGCTGAAATAAGATAGCATTTAGGCGGATTTGAAGACAAAGCATAATGCTCATGAAAATTCATGTTTAAATTATTTTTAAACTATAAAGAAGAATTTAAGGGGGATAAAAGTACATTTAATTGTTTGTTTATTGCTCATTGATTGATTATTAGCATCACACTCTCAAGAACTACATTAAGCTTGGCAATCGATCTTGCAATTTTAAACCTTGGTCAAGTGAGAGCGACAACCAAGCAGACAATCCCATTCTTCAAAAGCCCCTATATTCATGTCAACATGGGGAATTTTAGCCTAGGGAGATTTGACATGCATCAGCCCCTCTATTCAGAGGGTCTTCAATAGCCCCAGAAGAACCAATGACAATCACGAGTTCAAGAACATTACTACTCTGATGCTGCAGTCACTATTAATAATTCATTGCTCATACTGCCACTATCAACCATGTTCTTCAGATTTGCTATGAAATCTGTTTTCTCATTAATGAGAGAAAAACCATACAAGAAAAAATTCAATCAAGCCATCAATACCAACTCTTCTTAACATAATTCTGGTAAAAGATGGTAAAAGACAGGTAAGTTATGCTACTGAATAACAGTTTTATTAGTAGAAAAAATAGATGCAATATGAAGTTACTAAAATATGATTTGTTAAATAACTGAAAACAAGAAAATTCTCAATGTAAATGGATGAATAACAACTATGAGAGATAGTAAAGACAAATAGATGACTTAGTTAAAATATATTAATAAAGTGATTTTGCTTAAGAAATGTTATTTTACAAATTATTAGAGAGCACCACTACCTCCAAAGATATACATTACAAACTAAAAAAAAAAAACGACTTAGGTGTCAATAACATACAAATGAAAAATGTAACATCTTGTGTTGCAGATAGTGCTCCTAATGTGATGGACAAGAAAAGTTGGCTTCAAATTACTGAAAGATGAGAGTCCAGAAACTAAAATAAACTTTGGTACTTAAACTTACCATATTTTCCTGTATATAATCCGTGGATTATGTGTTAAAAAAGTTTCAAATTTCGTTGTGCATATTATACACCGCCGCGGATTTTCTGAGAAAAAACATTTTTCATCAGAAAAGCTAACAATAAAGTTTTGAAAGAAATGCTGTTTATGTTTTATAAAATAAGTAATAGATAGCACTTTCATGACTCGGCTGATGTATTTCAGTCATAACTAGTTTTTGTCCAATTACATTCAAAAATGAATTCGGTTCCTTGGAAAGAAGAAACAGTTACTAGTCGCTGGCGCCATTTCCAATTTTCTCTTGACTAGAGCTATTACGTCCTTTGAAAGTTCTCATGTTGAAGTGAAAGTGTGTAAAAAGCTATAGAGAAGGCTACCGAAATCGGGAAGCTGCAAGGTTTTTCAATGTTGACGAATCGAGTATTCATTTGTGGAGAAAAAACAAAACCAACTTCGAAAATTGTGATCGATGTTAAAGAGCCAATCGTCATGGAAAATCTCACTGGCCAGAATTAGAGGAAGAAATAAATAAATGAATTTTAAAACAAAAAGACAATGAGAAAGCAATCTTGATCTTAATTTTTTGCTGTTAACTTGCTAAATTTAAAAAAAAAGAAAGATTTTTTCTGCATGCAATGTTTTGTTTAACATTTAACAAAACACATATGGCAGTAGCAAATTTTTTTTGTTTTTGTTTTATTGAGATAATCGTAAAAAATATTATCATACATATGAAAAAGACGTTTTATCATAAATTTTGTTTTCTGGAGAATTTCTTGCTTCTATTTTTAATTATATTGTGTATTTTTTATCTTATGTGACACTCATTATTGACAGTTTATATTTTGGATTATTCGCTGTAAAAACTGCTGCAGATTGTACGGCACTGCAGATTATACAATGTTTTTTTTATTTTACTAAAAAAAAGGATTTGTGGATTATATAAAGGAAAATACAGTAATACTAAAAATAATTCATTTTTCTTAATGCAGTGCTAAAATCAGATACAAAAAACATGATTATCAAAGCTAAGGCCAAAAATGAGAATTCCTTCAAAATATTTTGTGAAAAATAAAATGCTGATATTGTAATACTTTTATTTCATGCTGAAGTAAGATGGTGCTATCAAAAGAAACCTTAAAATGAACAATTTTGTATTTCCAGCATTAATTAATTGGCAAACTTAAAATGAAGCATCATTCAAAGGTCATGTGAATTATTAAGCCAATATCTAAAACACAACTATATTACATAACTTCAAAAAACATTATACTTATTACATCAAAAATACATTTGTAACAAAAATTTTAAAACATTTTTAAAAATGTAAAGTGACTCATACCACTGTATTTGTTATTCCTTGTTATATGAAAAAATTTTCTATTGACTTTTAAGAAAAATTTAGCTGTTTAAAACAAATTGATTTTCCAAACTGGATGGTGGAACCAACATAAGTGAATTTTTCTGTTTCACTGCAGTACTAAGAAGAATCGTTACAAACATAAATATGTCAGTTAAAACTTTATTCGATACAAAAGGAGTGATGGCATGGTTCCGACATGAAACAGAAATTAAATACAAAAAAATTCAATCAACTTTCCATAAAAATTATTAGTACCCTTTTTATCTTCATGAAGCTGAATGAAGATTTAGTGTCATAAATGGTTTGTTACTGAAGAAAATTGACTGAATAACATGCAATGGGACGACTTGTAACTGAAACTGAATAAATTAGAGTCTAATATAAAATTTCTCTATAGCAAACCCAGAGGTCTCATTAAATTTAGCACACTCATTTAGAATTAACTTCTCATTGTATTTTGAAATTATACAATTCAATACAGTAATTAAAATATTATAGAAAATTATACATGAATTTCAGGTCCCTTTCACATATTTTGAAAAAAAAATTTTTTTTTTCTTTCACAATTTCCAAGAGTTTTTTTCTTAAACCTTTTTCCCAAGGACTAAAAAATATCATTGACTTTATTTCATGAATAGTTCAACTTTTTTTAAACATATAAAATATGTTTAAATTATATGAAGGCATTAGAATTTTAGAAAGGCTTAGGTGAGGCATAGTAAAAAAATTGAGAGACACTGATTTAGGTGAATACATTTTTTTATTTCTAATGGCAGATTATGCACAGTTATTACAGAGTTCATCAATCTACCTAGTACATCACCAAAAGCTGGTATCTTTTTTTAGTGCAGTGCCATAAAGGTGGATACCAATCACTACAGGTAATTTTGATGCCCAGTTTGCACCTTAGTTCTGATGATGCGAACCTGTACTAGGATTTAATTTTGCCTAGAGCACAACCCCCCCTAGGGATCTTTTACATGCTGTATAATCATACATGACCATTGTCAATTTTCTGCATCATGAAAATCCATCGACTTGGGCTACGGTCAAACCCGCAACCTTGGGTACAGAAGGCCAGCGACAAACCAACCATGCCACCCAGCTGACTTTTAGGTGAATATTTGTAATGTAATTTTAGAAGCCACCACAGTATACTTCATTGCCTATATCAGGGGTTTCACAATGCCATGATGGAATACCACAGCTTTTTTGCAGGGTACCACAGAATTTCTCGTAAAGGTTAACTTTTATAATTGCCATTGGAAAAGTTTAATTCAAAAAGGGTGCTGTGAGTCAAAAAAGTTTCGAGAATCACTGGCCTATAAAAAGATGCAATGTAGCAACAAAAGAGTTTTATAATCTTAAATTGACTTTGTATTTCAGTTCCCTTATGATATTACAATAACAGATTTAAATTGCTGTATTCTATGTTTATGTGAAACTTCAAATTCATTCTACTGTAACTGTAGATTTGTATGTGTGTTCATTGTTTACTGTAGGAAGAAAATTTATTGTATTAATTACAGAGTTTAAGAGCAAAATGATTAACTCTGAAAAAAAGTTGTATGCTAATTGAATAGACCTAAATATTTCTTCTTGGTTTTAATGTTATATATAGTTATCTATGAATTAGGCTTTTAAAGTAATTCACCTCCATCCAGATAATGAATATTAAAATAAAAAAGAATTGTTTGTTTTCTATTCTTTAAGTGACTCTTACCATGAGAAGTTCTAACCTGACTTTGAAATGAGATAAGCTCTTTAAAATTAAAAAAATTAATTTTTTTTTTTTTTTTTTTTTTTTGATAAAATTTTTGATGAATCTTTCAGAAATATACAATATACATTAATACCAAAATAAAGACAATAGATTTACATTTTAGGGAATATTTATATTACTTTTCAATTTATTATATATATATGAGTGCCTTATTTTAGCGAGTATATATGCTTAAAATAAGCAATACACGCATTGAAAAAAACTATTTTGTTTTAAAATTAAAAAGAGAACAAACACACAATAATATCAGCAAAAAAAGCTTAACTTTATGTAAAACCAATCAACAAAATGCAATTAGAACAAAATGTAACAAATAGAATTAAATTTAAGTATTAGAACAGCAACACATTTAAACACCAACCTAAAATTTAATCATTTTTCAATAAATTGTTCTCTCTCTCTCAACTAAAAAAGGTAACTCATGGTAAAACCTTTCTACTGCATTAATAAAAGTGTATTTTTATCATTACAGGAGAAACAGAGAAAATTTTAGTAATTTTCATTCATATTATTTAAAACAGTTTTTAGTAATTATAAAAAATTAGTGATACAAAAAAAGGAATGCTTACTTTTTCCCTAAGTCCACGTATAGCTGTATATAATGCTAATATGAGAATGATGATTCCACCTGACACAGATAGAAAGCAACCAATTGTAACATACTGTGGCAGCATTTTTGTAACAAATTTTAATTTTTCAGCTGTTTCAAGATTAATTGATGCTGACTGAAAGAACACAATACATACAATTTAGTGTGATAAAAGAATTCTCATTTGTACTCAAGCAGATGTTCTTGTTTACATAATATGACATACAGCATGATTAACAAATCTGATTACACATTTGATCGTTTCTTAGTTCAGTTACAAATTCCACCAAACAATTCTATCTTAAATTTTTCAAACAGTTAGGAAGTATTGTGATACAAGCACTTAATTCATTACTCATGTCTATCAATATACAAGCATATATAGAAAGAGTAAACTTGTACAGTAAAACCTGTTTTTGTATGGTAGATAGGGACCACATCAAAAGAAACTATCAAAAAAATATGGGAAAATATTTCTGAAATACTTGCATATAACTAACAACTTTGTTGACATACAACAGAATTTAAAAAAAAGTCGCACTTAAAAAATATGTCAATTATTTACATAATTTATGAGAAAGTACTTCCAAAAAAAATAAAAAATTAAATTCCACATGGAAACATTTTTAAAACATTTAATTTCTCATTGTATACAGGGAAAAATTTTCAAAAAATGCACATACATAATTCAATGCTACTCATCATAATCTGAAACGTGCATCTTCCTGTGATGAATTAGTCCATAATTGTTTTCATCTCACTTGAAGATACAAAATTGATTTATTATTTTTTTTTGTATCATAAAGTATGTGATAGGTTTTTGTTACAATGGTCAATTGGTCAGTTGCTTGTGAATGTCATGATAACTATATATGCATGATCCAAGCTCTATTTAGAATTTCAAACACCTTCTGGAATTAGTATCAATTTGAAGATAATGCTTTACTGATTTGTTAGAAAGCTCCCTTCATATATTTTATCCATTCTCAAAGAATACGGGTCTTCTGTCCATCTTCATAATCTATCAAATTATTGATAATGTCACTGCCATTGTAATTTACTTCTTCAATCAAGTGCATTGAGAGATAGCAATTGAATGTGCATTGTCAAGAGACTATTTATAACCAATAAACAGAGCGTCTTGAAGTGTATATATGAACATTGATAGAAAAATTACAGTGGCACCAAAGCCATTGAAATTTGTATGTACTACATAAAAACAGATCATACAAAAATAAAATGGATGGAAATTCAATTTTCTCTACCTAACAAATGTTTTGCCTTCGATTCTAAGCCGCACCCAATTTTCAATAGCATTTACACTGGAAAAATAGTGCAGCTTAGATGCAAGTAAATACAGTAATTTTATAATTTTAAATGAAAAAATAAATTTTATACAAATTTGTCAAGATTTTGAAATTAAAAAAGAAAACTATGAATAACATAAGAAAATATTACCTCACTAAACCAAAAAATTGGGTAAAATATTTTTTCCTCTGGCAATTCAATATTCCTGAAAAAAAAAGACAATTAATTAAATAAATTTACTGATGCCAGTTAATAAAATAGGTGTGTTAAAAACCCTTTTTAAACATGAATAAATTCTAGAATAAAACTAAATATAATAGTATATACTTATACACATAATAGTTAAAATTATTTTAGAAAAATAAAAAATAGAATGATTTATTTTTGTGAATATAATAAAAGAATTAGCAAAAAATCAAGAAAATAATTTTGTTTACTACACATAATTAAGAATATTATCTCTTATGCAAGTAAAAACCTACCTTTGTTGATCTTGAACATTAAACAATGATGCATTATTTCTATCCATAATGCAGCAAAAACATAATATTTAGATAAGGTTACTTTATCATGAATTATATATAACAAAAATTGACAGATTCACAGTTATAAAATATTACATATAGAAACATATTACAATATATTACATATATTGTAATAGAAACATTTTCAAATAGAAAATTTAAAAAATAAATTTTTACATTTTTTTTTTCCTTCTTAAATTAATACTGCAGTTCTAAAAAGTCACATATATTGTTTGACTATATCATATACTAATACAATCAAACTGCTTAGTTAATAAATGTTTGATATCAGTTTTTAAAATAGATCTTACTTTAATATTATTTTTAAAAATCATAAAAAATAATTTGAAATAAGATTTACAATTAAACTGACAAATATAAACTAAGCTTTAACAATTTTTTTAAAAAACAACTTACAAAAAATTGTAAAACCAGATATAACACTTTGTGTTTATATACTAAAAAGACAAAAAATCACTGACTGTTTAAGATTTTACAGAATTTATAAAATAAAACAGAAATAATACTGAAGTAAAGCAAGAATGGGAATTTAGTCTGTTAAAAAAATATTTCAATCCAAGTCTAAGCACAATTTACATTAAAAATGCTGAAAATTTTAGTTGAAAATTCACACTCCTTACAACACTCACCACAGCAATTTATATTAAAAAGTTTAGCTGTCTTTTATATATTTAAGATTTCAATATTTTCTAATAATTAAGTTACACATATATACATAATGAGCTTGTTCATAAATTTGATATATTTATGGTTAGAAGTTTTAGCTGTTCATTATTATAAAAAATTCCCACTAAAAATCTTGTTAAAATTAATTATAATTAAAAATAATATATAATAGGAATTATATAATTTCAGTTAAAAGAAAACAAAGCAGTAAAAAAATAAATAATACGGATAAAATACTCACTCAATTTCATCACAATTAGGAATGGCAACATTTATTTGCAACTTAGCATCAACATTTACAGGAATGCCCAATTTCTAAAATTATAAATAGAAATATAACTACTAACTTATAAAAACTCTTTATTTTCAAATAATAACTTATGGATTCATACATAAAAAATATGATGCAATGAATATACTTAAAACATATGAATATACTTAAGGCATGATGAGCTCATAAGAATATACTTTAAACAATTAGAAACACTAAACTTGGGACAATTACTTTCTTTAAAGTCTATACAAATTTTTAACAACATAAAATCCGGTATACAATGCACACTAAAAAATAAGATCAAAATTTACTGGATCACGGGTTATTCCCTGGGTATAAAAATAAGAGCTTTAAAAATAGAACAAAAAATTAGCATAGAAAATAATTAGGACTTCTACATCTATTGAAGTATTGTTTAGTGAATCTAAATGAAATTCCTCATGAACTTAAAAGTTCATAACTCTAGAAGTGTACTATTTTTTCAAAAGCCTGGGATAATACTAGAATAAATGACTTCAAAATGTAAGAATATTGCACACATACATTTCAGGTTTTTTTGTAAGAAAGGGTGTGTGCATTACACAGCGAATATACCTAAAAATTAAAAAATGCAGCTTGAAAGTATAGGTGCATGTTATACACTGGATTTAATGGTTAATTGAAAATTGTGTTATAACCCCCTCATTTGCACAGAAGAGGGTAAAAAATATTAAAAGATTATGTAAAAGATCTGAAATCAAATAAGTAAAAGAAAAGTTTTATAAATCACATCTGAGAAATTAAAGCAACAACAAAACAAATAAATTTTAGAAGTAAAATTACTCTAGAAAAAACTGATTTTTAAAATCAACATTAAATAATATTGATTAGTAAATACAGTGTAAATTTTAATAATATTTTTCCTACATGCTACATTACCTTTTGTTATTCAGATTTTATACTTTTTCATAAGAATAAAAAAAAATAATAACTCTATAAAAAATAGTTCCTAGCTCTATTGACAATAAAAAGACATGATGAAATAATTTAACATTGGTGAAAAGTTTACATTAAGATTATAAATTACATATATTTACAAAAAGTTAGCAATTTTTAACAGTTAAAAACATCAGATTAACAATTTTATTTTTAATTTTTTATCTTGTGTTTGCTTTTGTATTACATGATTTTGATTCCTAAATCTAAAAGGGAGTAAGATATACATTAAATTATTTGCTTTCCAAGCATTAATACTCCAATTATGTTAAACTTTTGGAAGTTATTAGTTTTACTTTTACATAAATAAAGAATGTCAAAATAAATTTGAGGAATAATATAAAAAGGAGGCATTAGTTTCAATGGTTTATTGTTGATGTTTTGCTGCTCTAGGGCAGATGTTGAGCTTCAAGTTAAAAGTTTCTGTTTAATGTCCAATTTCTTAGTCATCAATTCAAGCTTGAGTGCTTAAGTTTTGCTGCTAAGGAGAAAGTTTCAACTACCTATCTTATGAATCTGCAGACATGCTACTTACATAACTGAAGCAGAAAGGAAATTCTACCAGGCCAGTTATAATTGCTGTTATTTTTACTAGCTATCATTAGTTTGTTGGTTAAATATTTTGCCTTCTGTATACCATAAACTATTTCAAAATATATGATATAAAGTAATATGATTAAGCTCCTCTATGCTTTGATGTGCAACATGTATGCTTCAAACTTAACTCATAATGAAAAAAATAGAAAGCAGGGCGGAATTTATACTTTTTATGCCCACATACATGCAAGATAATTGCAACTATTGCTGTCATTCTCACAGTGAATCCTACTCTTACAAACAACCTTTTTTAAAGGCACCATGAATTTGTAATTTTTTCTTCCATTAAAAATCATTTATTTTAGATCTTATTCTGTTGCTTGCAATCAATAAAATTATGAGACAGTTCATCATTTGAACAAGTCCATGATTATGGTAAATTTTACCACCAGAAGTCCAAGTTGTGAATAAAAAAAATAATAAAATTAAAAAAAATTGTGATCGATATTTGTTATGAATTTGGTACAACCAATACTGATTTAAGTTCCTTTCAGGCCCTGGGTGCAGAAGATCTACAGGTCCCTTTAGCACCAGCAGATCAAAATTTATAACCAGAAAATCTGGTTAAATCTAGCTTATCCGAGCTCTTCCATACTCCTAGGCGCCTGCCCCAAGCGCCCAATGGTTAAATCGGCACTGGGTACAACTGAGTACGTCATCTGTTTTTCACTAAAGCTTCAAGTCAGACTTATTAACTTTTTTCATCCTTTTATAAACTGTAATTTGTTTTAATTAATCAGCTAACAATCACAATTGTTTACTCTTTTTTTTATTTCATCATTTTCAAGACACTGTATTACACCATTGTATCAATCAATTTTAATAAAAAATCACCATCAAAATTCATTGCTAGTACCCAATTATTGATGAAATTTTTTGCTAACATCAATTCACGGAATTTAATTTGGAATGCTTTTTTTTATTCTTTTTTACGGAACATTTGTGCTAGTTTTAGATGGGGTTTTTTTATTTATTACATTTCTAGTTTATTGAACTATGGACATGTTCTTCTCATTTGAATTTATAGCCTCTAGTGAATTGATACTGCAGTTTAACATACATAAAAAAAACAGTTCCTCAGAATTTACTTCCCTGGGCATGAGCCCATATTGATATTGATTGGCTCAAACTCACTTGTGATAAAACTTTTTTTAAACCTTCAATGACATTGTACATGATTCCTTCACCATGGGGTGAAGGATAATTAAATGAGGAATATAAGAATTTTCACAAGATTAATTATTATGTCTCAAATGATTAGTAAAAATGCTTCCAAAATATGAAATGAAATTGATTTTTAGATTATTCATTCAAACAAAACATGTCCTGTATTTCATACTTTCACATAGCTCTATATGTATTTCATAGCTATATGTACATTAAAAAGTAAGGGACTGAAAGAGAAATCACTTTTTTAACATTCCAGTAGATTTTTCCCTCCCTTCTCTTTATTACATATATTTCATACCAATTTTAAGAAAAAATCCAATGCTTGAAATTCAGATTTCTTTTTTCAAGAATGTTTTCTATACACAGTCTAATAAATTTTCCTAATTGTAATAAATAAACAAATTGCAATGAACTATCAGATTCTATTATTTCCTGCAGGCAAAAAAATTTATCTCTGAACAACTCGTAAAAAAAAGAAAAGAAAATTTCATAATTTATTTCTTAAAAAAATGTATGGAATGTGTTTATTTTAACTTTTTTTTTTCATATGCAGGAGAAAATTTAATTTCACTGTTTTGAGTCAATTAACTGCAAAATACTTAATTACACCCAGTAGTGTAACATACACCCCCGCACTGCGGGGAGGCAGAGCCCAGAAATCTAGGGAGAGCCAAAACCTGATGTTATGGTTTTGCAATCCTATGATATATCTGGCTTGGGGTCCAAAATATGACTCTGCAGAGGGGCCCTAAAATACTTCATTATGGCACTGATTACACCCCATCATAAACCACTTTAATAGTTGTAAACAGTAACATATTATAGTTAAACACTATTAATATATTTCTTTTCTTTAATCTTAATTAACTCATTTATAAAATATTTACAAATACTAGTTTTGATGTTGGATATATATTTTTACCATAAGAAATTACATTGGTTAATGTTAGTAATGCTTATTTTAATAAAGAATTTTCATTTCATATGCTTAAGTTAAGTGCTTTCAAAATTTCCTGAAATACTATTTTAAAAGTTAACATCATTATACACATATGATAAAAAACAAAAAGGAATGAAATAATACTTACAGGTTCTAAATCTATAATAAATACATGCTTTTGAGGATCTGGCTTCAAACCTTCAATCTTATCCATATATTGCTGATCAGCATACAGAAAATGGGGAAAAGACACAACAGCTGGAGTTCCTACATTTAAAGAAACGTAAATATATTAAAAATTAAACTAACTGTACAATTTCATTTTCTTAAACATAAAAGTTTCAGTTGACTTCAAAAAATGTTTGTATATGAATTTTTCATTAAAAACACTTTCAGCTAGGATGAATTAAAATGCATTATAACTTTCATTCACATATAAATGCAGGCAACCAATTTTAACACAGCTACTGCACATAAATTCATAACCAATTAATTTTAATTCTTGATCAATCAATTTAATTCTTACAATTTATCGGCATCATCAAAAAAGTCAAGATTATGCATGCTTAAAATCAATACATAAATAAAGCCTTTAAAATATGTGGAAAATAAACATTGGTGATCACTGAAAATAATGTACACATTTAAACATTATCAGTAATAAAAAATTGATAAGTACACATTAACACAACAAATTTTATGGAACTAATATTCAGTCTAAGACTGAAATGAAAAAGGATGAAAAACTTAAAACAAAAAGACTTAAAAGTAATTTTAAACTGATATGGATAATCTTTACATCATTCTGATAAAAAGGACATAAGAAAGTAATTAGAAAGTTAGAAAACCATTAAAATCTAACAAAACATCAACTAATTATGGAAATCCTTGTATTTTATTTTATTTTATGGCATAAGATGTAAATAGTTTAGCTTTGACTTAAATGACTTTTATAATTAACATCAAAAACTGCTCATGAAACTTTTGAGTTTAAAGAAACTCCATATTTAATTTGTGTATCAATATAATGAGTCAATAACAGTTTAAATAATAATAATAAATACCATATTGACAAGTTTCAATATCAAGAGCTCCAGGTGGCATACATGAATCTGCACACAAGCAAGAATTTTCCTTTTCATATTTTCCATTATCAAGTGCAGTTTCGTCTAACCAATATCTATATGATTGAATTTCATTTACATCCACTTCAGACAGAAAACTCAATTGAAGTGTACTAGGGAAAAAATTTACACATAATAATAAGCACTTTTTCAAAAGCTTCTTCAATTAAAAATTTTAAAGACTATCAGTTTATGATACTAACCTACATATATCAGCAACAAAGAGACTTAACTTCTGGTGTTTGTCATTTCTGAAAGGAGGCCACATATCTCCCGCTATTTAAAGAAACAAGATCATTAAAACCCAATTGAATAAAACTAAAGAGATTTAAAACAAAAGTTATTAAGGAAAAACAACAATCGTGGGATAGTATTTTTTTTTAAATTCTTTAAATACTCATGCTTTACCCAAAGAGTAAAAAAATAAACTATTCAAGATTAATTATATATTCTCAAGATTTATAATTGGATCAATTACCATTTTTTAACTCTTCAAAAATGTATTAAAATGACTAACACATTAATTTAAACTTAGATAAAATTGAATTTCTCATATTGCAGCTGATTCATCACATTTCTTTCAAAAAATTCAAATCTTTGATAATCATTAAAAAACATCAGATTAATTTATAACTATTACACAATGCTTTACAAAGTTCATGAATAGTTAATTATTACTGAATTTCTACCACTATCAAAAAATTTTAATAAAAAGATATGAAGAGTTCACCAGCAATGTAAATATATTCATGTTTGCATTGACAATTAAAAATATAACGTAATATATAAAAAAAATTAGCAACACTAAAAGCCTAAAAATTTACCTACTTAAAGAATACTATTTTATACTTTTATGTAAACATTATAAAAGTTAAATTTCCTTAATTATATAACATCAAGATTAATTAAATTTTAAAGTGGTTCATTTTCATTAAATAAAATTTCATACCTGTTCCTTGTATTTTGTTACAAGGGGGATGTCTTGCTGACAGCATACTAAAAAAATAAATAAATTTCATTTCTAATTTATTTTTATCATAAAGATGGGATACTTTTTAAGTTATCTTCTTTTAAATTATCTAGTTAACGTGTCAATGCAATTTACATTTACAACTGGTATTATTTCTAGCAAGATTAATTTTGGATATTACAAAAGAAATCCATACATAAACAAAATATGCAACCCAATATTTAATAACAGTGAGTTCTATAAATTTAAATTTAATCAAATCTGTTTGAGGTGCAGAAAATAATACAATAATTTAATATCATACAGAAGTAATTTTAAAAATCATGACATCTATGATGTTTTTTAAAAAAATAAATAAAAAGAAAATATGAGCTGAGATAAGTATCTAAAATATATAACAAGGCAAACATATATCAATTTTTATGAAATGATTTAAAAAAAATATATATAAAAAATTTATTTCTATGTTGTATCAAGTAATGCAGAAAATATAACAAGAAAATACGTATTAAATAAAAGTTTATTTAGGAAAATTACATAAATATTCTTATTACATAAGAGATAATAAAAAAGGCTATTTTATTTCTCCAGCTTCCCGTCTTCAAATAATTAGAACAATTGAAAATACTAAGAAGAACAAAGAATTTTCTACCATTCTCATTAAAAGTATCATTTTTAAAGGAAACTTTATTAACTGCTTCAGACATAGTAAACATTTAAGATTAAAACAGTTACAAAAATAAAAGAAATTTACTTCAAAAAATAACATATCTAAACTATTTACTCACTTACTTATATATGAAGTTCAAAAGTTAGAAAATATAATGTAATAAGAGCTTTCAGTGATGATAAAAAGAGTTCAATTTCAATACAAAATACTTATTACAAATAAAAAAAAGGTCACTATATCAATTAGTAAGTGTTTATTTGTTGAGACAGATTAAATATGTATGAAACAAGAAATTAAATAATTATGCTGAATAAAAAAGTGAAATTATGCTGAAAATAAAACTGAAAAATTAGATGCATAAAAGAATTTCAAAATAAAGAATTTTAAAAGAAATTGAAATAGAATTATGATTCTTTTAAAAAAAACTAATAGTTTTAAAATACATTCACCAAATTTCAAAATGTTAAATTTTTCATCACTTTAGATAGAAATTTATGCCGGCTGGTTGGCGTAGATGGTTAGGTGCTGGCTCTGTACACCCAAATTTGTGGGTTCCACCAAGGACTAAGTTGATGGATTTTTATGACAAAAAAAAAATAGACAGTGTCCATGTCGTATGATTATGTAGGCAAAATTTTTTAGTATAAGTTTACAATGTTAGAGCTCAGGTGCCTGCTCACAGGTTAGGAAATTGGACATCAAAATTACAAAGAGACAATTGGTATTGACCTATATGGTGTCACACTAAAAAGTGATACCAGCTCCTGGGGAATGTACTAGCTCTGCAAAGGTAATTACAGACCCACTTGAAGTGGGGGGGGAGGAGATAGAAATTTATCATTTGGTGGAAGGTCACAATTACACATAAAGAAAATTATTGAAATATAACATTCTCAATTGGCAGTAATATTCATGATTTTAAATCTCAATATCAATTAATTATTTTAAAAAATAATTATGTTTAAAAACTCTTTTTTATATGTCCTTTCAAAGAGAGAAAAACAGAAAATTTTCATTTTTAATTCAAACAAATTAATGTAACATAAGAAAAATTGTAGGATAATTTGAAGAATGGATAAATATATTTTGTAAAACTTATATATATAAAAGTAAATACAAAACTATAAATATCAAAACAAATTATGCTAATTATAAAAAAAAGATTGAATGTAAAGAATCTAATAAATCAGTACCTGCTGCCTTTCCAGAGATCCACATAACCATATTTAGTAAAGTCAGTTTTTCCAGTGAAAATTGTATATTCTCCATCATCACTATTATTTTTCTGAAAAAAAAAACAAATTTTAAAAAATCACAAAATATGATTTAAAAACTAAAATTGCTTACAAGTACAATTTTTAAAAAAATTTCAAGTCATATGTAAAAATACATAAAAATATTTTTTGACAATCTTTAATAAAATAAAATACAAATACCAAATTTTAAAACAAAACAAATTTTCAAACAAAATTTAAATATTAATTCAAATTACAGATACATTTTGAAAGAAAGAAAATGCTTAAGCAATAAGGGAAGATGAATACAAAATACAACTTTTATTATACACACAACGCAGACAAATTCAACTTAAAAACAGTGCCTTTTATCTAATTCTCACATTATCTGACAAGATAATGAGGGGAAAAAATTAAGTTACTGACAAAGAAATAATTTGATAATAACAAAATCAAACTGATTATAAAAAGAAACTTAAAAAATAGAGGAAAGCCCAAAGGTGACGTCTTCATACATTTTTATTAATCAAAATTATGAAGTAATTTTTAAAAATGTAGGGAATTACAAGGGGTATGTGATGAAATTATCTTTTAAAGTAACAAAATGTTAAATATAAGACACGTAAAACAAATTTCATGGTAAAAAAAAGATCGAACATTAAGCATAAAATCCAGCTGTCTTTTTCATTTTAATAAATAATTATTAACCAAAAATTCAATTCAAGGGAAAAATTGTCATAAAAATGCTTGAAAATAGTTATTACATAGCAAAGCAGATAAAAATTAAAAGTAGCATAAATTCTTCAAAAACATGGTAAATGCTTTATATTCAAGAAATATAAATGTAATAAAACTAAAGACAGGGCTTAGTAAAATTTTTTCTGAGCACATTTATTTATTAAAGAGTGTTATATATTATATTTTTTTCATTAAACATTATTTTCCCTGATAAAAAAATCATTATTAGTAAGAATTAGGATTACTCACAGGATAAAACCAACCAAATTTATCATATGGAACTTCTATTCCAATGTCTTTTGCAACAAATAAAATTTCTTCTTCATAGCCATCGAAAAGTAAATTTCCAACCGACTTTGTCACAAAAAGAGTACTTCTGGTATGCTCTAAAATTGCATCAATTCCACTAATGAAGAATGAATCACCTGATCGTATTCCTTGATTTACAGCAGTCTGGAATAATAATAGTAGTTGTATTAAAAGAAAAATCAATTTATCAAAATTTTCTCAGCATTTTGAAAATTTATAAATTAATCCCCTCAGACTAATATTTTAGTTTCATTTGCAACACAAAATATATTTATAATACCAAAAAAAGTAAAATATGCATATAGCTGTTCTTAATAAAATTAAAATTTGAATTTTTTTTCAAATTTTTTTATATTCATTATTTTTAATATATTAAATATATTTTACTTTTTAAAAATTAAAATATATATATGCCCCATTTAAATGAATTATTATATTCAGTTCAGAATTTTCAACAAGAGTGCACAAAAAAAAGTACTCAAAAATGAGGATAATTCAGAAGTCTCATTTATTAAAATTTTCCAGAAACTAATTTTTTTTAATTTTGCATGTATACTAGAAATTTAAAAATAAAATACATTTTTTAGGCATTTCATATTAACCAAGAGTACATAATATAACAAGAAAAGAATTGCCTTATTAAATATAATTCAGAATAAAGTTTTCAATGCATGAATTTTTATATGTAAATGGTTTAAAAAGAAATAAGTATACATATATAGCATGCATGGTACTAACAGTTAAAAAATTATATATAAGTACAATGTCAAAATTAATATTAACCAGTCAGGTAAGAGTTGGCTAACCAAATTATATAAATAAAACAAATCACTTCCAAATCTGTTGGGTTCTTTTTTTTTAAATTAAATATTTGATTACCTAAAAAATTGTAGCATTTTTAACATATATAATTTTTTAAGAATTTTTTTTTTATAAATATTAAAACTGCATTAATTTCATATGCAAACTTCAAGTAATTTCTGAAAAATAATTACTTTATTTAAATTTTCAATTTAACCCTCTGGGTGGTTAGCTTCCTCCTGAAAAGTTATTCCGAAAGCGTTTACTGTTATTTTGCCGATCGCTTTAAAAATGCAACAGTCTTCTTTCCTTTCCCCCTTTTAAAACTTGGGAGGTCGAACGGGGACAATTTTATGACTTAGTTCGCTCCCTTTGTCAGGTAAGAACCAAGAGATCAATCGTTTACAGCTAGCTGTAAAGTTGCCTTGGGCAATCTTGTATGTCGGTCGTTTCCCCTATATGTTCAGTCACAGTAAAATTAAATAAAAATGAAGGGTAAAAAAAGGAAAAAATGAAATAAATAGTGTGTTAGAAGTTAAAAAATAATTATATTTTCTTCAAACAAAATTTATTTTTCTGTCATTTTTTAAAAATTAAAAATATATATATATATATTTTGGTATTGCGATTTGAACCAGAAAAAAAAAAGCATCCTGTATTCATTTTTGAATATGAGAGTAAGAAACGCGCTCACTTTCCTGTTTTTTAAAAAAGTAATGAGGTAAAAAGAGCACACACACAAAGGCCCTCTTTTTTTTAAACAATAAGACAATAAATGGTGCATACGGTGATATACATACGATGATTATATTTATGAAATAAACCGATCTTTCTCTATTCAATTATATTTTTAATTTAAAATAACATAAAAAAGGATTTCAATACTTTTAATTTATTTTAATTAAAATCATATAAATGATATTTTTATGTTAACTGAATATTTTTTGGAAAAAATCTAAATTTTCATTCCTAGTGTTCTCTTTTTCGAACTTCTTGTATTAAATAAAAATTTCTTTTCGACATCGGCATTTGTGATGGACATAACACACATTCAGTCAATAATTTTTAATTTTAATGGGGGATATACTTCTTCAAATGCGCATGACAGTACTTCTAACCATTTTCTACTCAAGTTAAATTTCTTATCTTTCTGTTTCTTTTATTACAGGGAAAAATGTCGCACATCAATAACTACATTTTCACACAATTCAGTCATTACAATCTTTCAAAACAGTACTTTTAAAACAATTTTATTCAGTGAAGTTAACCGACAGTTCCACAATGTATCCATACCAAATTTTAAAAACAATTTTAACATTTTGAAATATATCCTGTATTAAACTTTTTGAGTATACACAAATATTTCCTGCTGTATGGAAGATATAGTATGAGATGTGGTGTGTGATTTTGAAAGAATGTTTTCGTACGTGTAGACTATTTTTGAAAATTTAAATATCACTAAAGCTGATCATATAACTGCAAATGAGCCTTATTTTAATGTGTGCTGGTATCAAAATAAAACACTTTACAATATTAAACAGCCTATGGGTTTATATTCAATATCAAACTATTAGCAAAATGTGACGTACAACTTCTATTTAAATTGTAAAGAAATTGAAATATAAATATATCTTACTGCAGTCAAAAATATTCATAATATGTAAATATCCTATTCCTCCACTTATTTCAGTACATTTTAAAAACTGTAGCTGAATGCTATTTTTTATATTTATAAACGAGGCATAAAAGCTCACACAGTCGTAAAAATGTCTTTATAATTTTTAAATATACTACTATAAAACTTATATGGATTGTAAGATCAGTAACTAAAATCCAAAAAGCTTTCAGAGGAGCAAAAAACATGTAATTTTGATCTGATCAAAATTTTAATATAATACACAAATATACATGTTATTAAGCAAATACATTTGAAAAATCAAACTTCTTTCTGAAATAAACATAATTGAAAGAAAAATGTTTAATTGCAAATGAGTGGAAATACATGTTTATCTAAGGGGTATCCCCAAAGTGAGGCAATCCTCAAACTTAAAACTCAAACTCAATGGCACAACAATCCATGAGGGCCAGGAACTACTATGCCCATCCCAATATACGTGACCATTGGGCGCTGAGGTGCATGAACAGATGTCCCGATTTGGTGGTCTGTCTGAAGAGAGACCTTCAGTGTTTAAGACCCCAAGCAAGATTGGTACTCATTTATCGACCCAATGTTGCGGGGATGAAAGGCAGAGTCGGCCTTGCCCAACCCGTTAAGAGAACACAAGACCTGTGGTGTGGAAGCACGATACACTACCACTCAACCCTATTGGGTGAAAAATAAAACTTAATGTTAGAATCTTATATAATTCCCTAATGAATGAGGGAGTCCAAACTTTTTTTTTCATGTAAACTGTTTAGACGGAAATTGTTAATAATGAACATTTCACAAGTTGCATAAATTAAAAGTAACCATTATAGTTTACATAAATTTTTAAGAGTGCAAAAGGTTTATTTTGGCTGCACGAATTAATTTTAAAAGGAATACTGTTACGAAAAATTAGTACAAATCTATCTAAAGTAAGGTTTGGTTACCTTAGATATTGTCAAACACAACAATGTATTGGAAGCCAATTCCATAATTCGTTGTTATAAAAATGAATGGAAAATTACAAGACTTATTTTTGCATTTGTAATTTATATATATATTTTTTTCCTGAGAACTTTAAAAGCTAGAGCGGCATCCATCAAAACTGCGGGTCCCTCTCTGTTTTTCCAGATCGCTCCTGACTAAGTCGGCTCTGCCGTAGTAAGTGAAAATGCCGTATTTTGTTTGTCAAGATCATTTTATAGCAGACTGCATTTTTCATGTATTTTAGATTGTCGTTTTATATTTTCTACATCAATATCTTAATGTCTGAATTTAAAATTACATAAAATTCTTGACATTCGCATCAATGATCATTAAAATTGTTATTAGTATATGAATGTGTCGTCAAACGATTACATGACTATTATTAACATATTATTTTAACCATTTAATTAATATTAAGTATAACATAACACACACAAATTTTCTGAACTTTAAAATAAATATTTTGAAAACTACTCCAGATATACTCAAAATTTTTCATTCCTATGCTTTAGCTTCTCAGTTTTGCTTCTATGTAAAACTTTATTGTATATTCATCAATTTTTTTTAGTATATTTTGCTCTTTAGCATGCAGTTTTCAACTAAATTGTATGAAATTTTCGAAATATATTAAAAAATACTAAAGAAGCTATATTAAAAAAAATTTGAAATTTATATTATACTCAAAGAATTGCTAGAACTTATGGTAAATAATTTTTAACTGCGCGATAAATTTTTTTTCGAAATTTCAAATGGAATTTCTAACCTAAAATTTCTAGCTTTATATGGTCGAGATTTAAAAAAATATCCAGATTTTAATTACTTATTCAGTTAGCCTTCAAAAAAGGATAAATGTTGAGGTATTTTGCATAAATAGATATTTTTGAATAATAATTCGAATGTTTTTGAATAGCTCGAATTTAAAATTGATTTTTATGTTTATTTATATGCACAAATGTCTACTGTAAATGTTTCCGTATATTTTTGATTACCATTTATTCAAACATTCAAGTTATAAAAAAAATGTGGAAAAATCTTCATTCATGTTGTCTTTGATGTAAACTGAAGTTCAAGCACTTAAAATTCAAATATAATTCGGTGTATTTTAACAATATATAACTAGGTACTGTACGTAAACTTCCCTGAACACTTGGGCTTTGAAATAAAAAAAAAGAACTAATAGATCTTAATTAGTTTTTTTTTTGTTATTATTTTTATCAAAGTGTAAGAAAATGTTTCAAATTATTTGATGAAGTTTAAGTTTATTCATTTTTAGTGGTTGGAAAGATTTCAAATTTTAAAGTGTTTGGTGTTTTATTAAATTTTTTTTTTGGCATCTTATAATGAAATAATCATGTTTCAAAAACTGAAAGCATTGATTAAGATAAGAAAAATGAAGCAAAAGAATATACTTAAAAAAAGACAATTTGTCTAACTATATAAAATAGCAGATTGCCCTGACAAGCCCCAACTTGTTACAGTTTCAAATTAATATGAAACCAAAAGGGAATTGTAACATATTTTACTTATGCATTGGGACTTTTCAAAACTCTTAAAATACAAGCTAACAAACAAACACTTCCTGGGGTCTAAAGAAATCCCCCCCCGATTTTTTACGATTGCTCCAGGGTCAAAATACGGGGTTCCCTGCGAGCCATAAAACTTCCTATCAGTGTCCTGCTGTGTTGCTTCCTCTGTCCCTAATTATCTTTCAAGATGTTAAACCTTTAAAAGGGGGAAAGGATTTTAGAAAAGTACGGCTCAACCGCTTTTGAAAATGTTACTTGAAGGCAAAAAACCCGTGCAGTGCATTTTCGAAGCATCTTTACAATGACGGAATTTTCTGTGCTAACCGCTTGGAGGGTTAATATGCACATATTTAAATATGTGTTTGAATTTCCTTAAGTGTTAGTGTCAAATTTGTCTTTGATTCAATTTTGTCTAACAATAAAAATCATAAAAAAGTAATTTTTTTCCATAATAAACAAATTTACATACCTTGCATAAAATTAATTTTAATAAAATATCAAACAAATAAATCATAACTAATCAGCTTCATTTTCGGAAAATTTAAAATTTCTACAGAGTTTATCATTACATTAAGTTTCATACAGCTGGATTTCAAACATACTATTTCTGAAGACACATTTCAGTATTTAATACAACAAATAAAAAAAGTTTAATGTATCAAGTTAAAACAGTAATTTTGTGCATAGTAATTCAGGTATAAAATAGTAATTTAGGTATAAAGCATTAAAAATGACAAACATAGGAATTACATTTATATCCAAATAGCTACAAAAATGTATAAATAAAATATCATAAAAATACCGCTAAAGGAACATTGACATTGGTCACTAAATCATCCAAGGAACCAATCGTCAGGTTTGGCTCGAAGAACCATCTTTTTATTTGATGATATGAAACTGTACCATTTGGATGCCAAGTAATATTGACTTTCTCACGAGTCTCTCTGGAAATATATGAATTATTTTTAGAAATAGGAAAAGTAAATACTTTAGCAATGAGATTTAATCCACAGTTTAAAGATTACTTCTAAAACAACTTAGTATAAAACAGTTTTTTAAATAAAAATGATCTTCAAAACAATTTAAGCACTATATAACTAAAGGTTCATACATGCATATTCATATGTCCAGTACCCTATTATCTATATGATTGATAAGCTTTTAGTTTCAACATAAAATGCTGAAGAATGGGCAGAACATATGAAAAAGCCTATTTTATTTACAAAATATTGACATTGGTTAGTTATTTATACGGTAAAAAGTTATGTATACGGTTCCAACTGACAAAACTGGCAATTTTTTCATGACCTTTAAAATAACTTACCAAACTATCATTGTGTATTGATAGTCATCTAAAATTAGCAATGTATCAAAATCAAACACATTCTAACAAAGCAAAATACAATTTATAAAATTCTTGAAAGGGAATTATGAAATAATTAGAGAATTAAAGAAAATAATTTTATACAATTAAATAAAATTATACAACACCTAAAACACTTAAAAAAAACTACTTTTTCACAAAATTCTAATTCTTCTAAATGGTGAAAAACCTCTGAAGAGCCTCAAATTAGTAAACCACTCATTGCATAGCTAGTTTTTTGCATCTTTAACCATATGAACAATGAAAGATTAAATCTCATTGATTCTCACGCCTATGTAATTTCAGGCAAAAAAAAAAGCATTTTTCATGATGGATGAATCTAATATATATATTATAAATGTGAAAGTTAGTGAAAATCTTTGTTAGTCTTTCACGCAAAAACTACTGAATGGATTTAATGAAACTTTACAGTAATATAGCTTATACATCAGAATAGCACATAGGCTATAATTTAAAGCATAGACTATAATTTATAAAGATTTGGTGTCAAAAATACAACGATATTTGTCAAGTAAGTAGGAAAAAATTTTGTCTTCTGCTAGCAATTCTGGCATGCGCTGCAAAAAAAAAAAAAAAAAAAAACCACGTCTGCATATATCTATTTTTTGTTTGTGAAAAACCTTTTTTGTTTTGGCAACGCAAGGTGCTCGCTTCTAATTAATTCCTCTGATATAATGCCTATTTTTTTTATTTCAGAATCAAACTAAGTTTTGAAGGAAGAGGTTGTTATAAATCTCTCTTTATTTTAATGTTTTTTTAACATCTAATTATGCACATTTGGTAGTAAGAAATTTATCTTTTTTCCAAATAAATGCTTTTATCAGTTCTGATACTTAAAGTAAATAAGCTTTCTCTTTCACACTGCATCATTTGGACAAATTTTCAAAATTTATTTGTGGTTAGTAGTTAATTATAACGCTATAATTTTAATTGAATAGGCAGATATAATTATTTTTACACTTAAAAACGCAATAACTATTGTTCTGTATTTCTTGGAGTGTGAGAGTGAGTGAATATTAATGTTGCACTGTTCAGCTACACGAGGGCTTTTGGCAACGGATCACGTAATTTTGAACCATAGTCAAGTAACGTGGACGACATCTGAGCTGGCAACCCCTTTCTCCTATCTACCACACCACGCCAACTTAGAAGGAATATTCTACCAATAATTAGCAGGAATATTCTTTGAAATCCACTCTTCCAAGATATATGGCAGCACGGGTTCCATGATGAGTATTTTAGCAGAAAAAATAGTTTGTCAAAATTTAAGTGTCTTATGTTTTTGTATGTTAATGAAGACCTTAGAAAATGATTTGACTACTTATTTTAAGTGAATGGTATATATAATTAATTTTACAGTGGAATATCTTTATTTAATTTATTAGCTCTAACGGATTAAATTTCCCAAAGTGGAGTATTTTGTTTATGTATATCCCTTAATTTCCAATGCAGTGATCCAAAAAGATATTGTATGAAAAAAACTGCAGTAAATCATTATGCGGTGGATATAGTATTAACGTGCATCGCTCCCCTACAGGGTGGGTGTTACAAAGCTCTAATAAAGCTTGAGTTACGAAAGTAGCTAGGCATTTGCCAACTTGACTATTGTTAACATTTCGCTATGTTTTTCATTGGATCGTCATTATAATTTAAGGAACGGCGTTGCTTGCGAATATTACAATTTTAACATAAAATAAATACTACAGAAAGTAATATTAATGTATTATACTTTCAGATAAAAATTATTTACACTATTTTAAGCGTTCATTACACAAAACTTTTAACAATGTGTTACTTTTGCTGAGCAGAGATCAGCTTAGGAAGGTATTTTCAAAAATCAACCCTCAAGAGTGTGACGGGGAGTTATAAATAAAAAAAAATCCTTTTTATCAGCTATTAGACCTACATACTTAAAATTTAACAAAGGTGTTTTATTTCTCTTTTTTTGTTACCTGAGTTACGCCAAAAGCTCTTTTTGTTTAATTTGCAATTCACGTAAAATTAACTCATTAAGAACTTCTTTATCCTTCAATCTGTGTTGTTTAATTTTTCAGTTCACCCGTGCGTAGAACGAGTATACCAGCTAGTATTGAATATTTCATGATACTTTTTTCCTCAGACACCAACCTCAAAGAAATGAAATCACAGTTGATCTTTCACACCCATATATTATCATTAAAATCTAAATAATACTTGTTTTCTTCAAACCAACAATTCTTTCTTATAAACCTAACCTGATGCTTATTCATTCCTCCCTTGTGACATTTCCAAATAAATTCATTATTTAAATCTATTGTATGTATTTTTTTCCTCCAAATCATTTTAAAAAAATTATACTCATGAGCTATAACTTTTTGGAATAATTAATAGAAGGAACACTCCAAAAAAGTCTTAAAACAGAGATTCAAATTACGCTATCTAGTAAACACAATGAATTAGGAATCAAATTTTTTTAACTTTTCAAGAACTTTAACAATGGTTTTTCTAAAATAATTGTCTTTAAAAATTGTCTTTTGTCCAGCTCTCAATATTAAAGAAACAGCAATGAAGTATAGAGAGCACGAAACTTATTTTGCATTTCTTCATATCAAAGTTAACAAAATAAAAAGTTTTCCACAATGAAATCTGAAAAGCTCAACCAAATCTGAGAGAGGCAACCTATTCTTCATTCCAACCCCATCACCTTGCCCAAATCAAATATTATCAATTGATATAAATAATCAGATTTAGAAAAAAAATGTCATTCTTTTTTTAAAGGGAAAAAAATTTTTTATACCAATCAGTTTTGCATTTGTACTAGAAAAGAAAACTAAGATAAGTAGAAAACTAGATTAGAAAGAAAACACTTTATTAAAGGGTTTGTTTATTAAAGGTCAATTACACACAGCAGATAACTTTAAATATATTATCTAATGTATAATAAACTAATCCAATTTTAAATACTGAGAAGGATAAAGATTTTAAGTTATCCAAATTTTAATTTTTCAACCACGTGATATTTACAGCTACATTAGAATTTGTCAGCAATTCAAACTAATTTAATTTTAAACTCTCAAACAAGTTTAATGAAATCTTTTAAAAATTCTTTGTCTCAAGTCAAATATAATTAGACTTAATCTAATTCAATCAATAAAAACTAGAAAAGTATTATTTCTTTGTCTTTGTATATTGAAATAATGGAATTGATAAATGGATCAACACCTTCTTTCTCTTAGTATTGAATGGACTGAGTAGAATGGTTGAGAAATGTAAGCGTGTATTGCTACACATGTCAAAATTCAGGTGGTTAATCTATGACAGGGGTGGCAAACCTTTTTGGATCAATGTGCCATTTTTTTTCAACAGAAATGCTTAATGAGGTACAGACTAAGCCATCAAATAATTTTGACTAGTGATTATTGGGAAAATAATAAAACTATATACTAACAACACAAAACTCTTCATTTACTACAGAAAAATACATTTTGTATTTTATAATAGTAAATATGTTTTAGTTAAACGTGTAATTCAAATTATATAAAGTAACATTAGTGTGATTTCTGCTGTGGCAGATTAGATGACAAATAAATTATATTAGGATTTGGTAAAACATCACTTTTAGCATAATGTATGCTGAATTGGAGTAATCTGCTGAATGGTTTCTAAGCAAGTTTTTAATGTTATTCATCTCTGAAAATAAAGACTTATCATAGGCATAGGTTGATGAAAATATGGTTAAAATAGCACGAGCCAGCTTCTTCAAACAATTAAACGTATATGGAATTGAATGTTTCCAAAATTTTGTTGCTCGCATTTTTACTTATATTGCTTGTTAATCTTTCTGTTTCAATCAATTTTTTTTTCCTTGTTTCAAAATTTTTTTAATCCATATTGAACTAGACCAGAAATCAATAAGTTGCATTTCAAATTCTTCAATTTCCAACCAGAATTGGAGCAGGTTCAGTTTATCAAATGTCATATCAGGGTACATAATAAACTTGAGCATTTCTGATAATTCTTTGAACTGAGAAAATCTCACTGAAAATTCTTTGATTGAAGAATCAATCGCAGTTAATCATTTTGATTGGTGGCAAGCTTGAAATAGTGTGCAGCATGCCAATGGCTCACCATCCCTGATCTATAACTTATAGATGTGCTAAATTGCTGCAGTTAATTTATTAAACAGAATGGATACTAATGTATAAGTGTCACCGCAGCAAAAATTTGCACCAAGCGAATCGTGGAATGATATCAAAACAACAAAAAGATTCTTGCTTGTTTTCTTTGAAAAAAAATCAGTCTTATTATAAAGAAGGAAATGTAAAGAGAATTTGGACGTGGTGATGTAAATATGTAAGTACCACATAATGTTGTACAAGTCAGAATTACAAAATCAAAGAAAATTTATATAAATTATCAATTTTAATGGTTCTCTCTGTTACCTATATATATGTATGTATTCAATTTCAAAGATGCATGATGTACATATGATAGATATATTTCCCAAAGAACTGGGGATTATCAATAACATTAAGAAATAAAAAGGATACTTCATAAACATGAATGCATAGTTTTTAACAAAATACATCAGATTCTGCAAACAGTTACTTTAAAATAAATTTTACTGTTCAATATAACGATTTAAGATTTAAAAAAAATTACTTTCAATTTTGAAATTTAATAAAAGTAAAATAAAGTGAAGTACATAAATTAAAGTCATAAATTAGCATGACACATACCGAAATGTATATGGACCAAGTTCTTGTACATGTGGTTTTGTTTTATCTTCTAAAATTTCTTTGGTATTTGTAACATTAAAAAAATAAAACCTAGCATAAATTGGAACAGGAACTACTTTCCAATATTCAAAAGGTTCTGCTTCTGGTGATAAAATTAGATTCTAGAAAAGTATAAAAAGAAATCAATACCTCAAACAATTTGATGATTTATTAAATTAATATATGTAAATAATGAAATAATAACTTAAGTAATACAGTAAATAATTCTATAATCAAATTAAATAACTGAAATTTTTATTATTTCTGAACAATTAAGTCCAATAAATATTTTAGGCTACTTTTTGAAATAAAAATAATGAATTTAGTATATAAAAAGAAACAAAATATATAAAAAGAAACAAGTTCAAATCGTTTGAATATTTGATTCAACATTAAAAAATTTAACGGAAACTATTTAAAATATTTACAATGAATTTTAATATTAAAGTAGTATGCTTTGCAACTTTTGTAAAAAGATATGTATGCAAACCTCCCCCTAAAAATGTACACAAATATTGCATAAAAATAATGTAGCTCAACTATTTTCTAAAATCGAATGAAATACTACTTTTTAAAAACTCACAATTTCTTATGTATTTTAATCATTATATAACTTCAATTTGCTTAAAAACGTAACTAAATAAGGAATTTAACTGATAAAAATCAAGTTTTATAGATGTTAAAAAATATGCTAAGCAATTTACTTTTTTTCTTGTTAGAATTCTAAGATTCAATATGTTTACAAACCAATAAAATTGTATGTTGTGCAAAAAAAAAAATTATCTATTGCCTCTGCTTTATATTTTCATTTTTAACTACAGTGCAATTCTATTACATTATACTAAAAAAGCATTTTTTAAAAGAAAATACAACATTAATTTCTGAAAATACATTTTTTAGATGCATAGCAACAATAAATCACACATTTAAACCAGTATTCAATTTTCAAAGACGTTTTGTAAATTACATATCAAACTTTCATATATTTTACATAGAACAACTTGGTTAAAAATAATTTTTTTAATGTTTTTAATAACTACAATGTTGGTGTCGTTTTTCAATATTAATACCAGAATAATAAATTTATCATACCAATACTTCTTTAAAATATCCATACATTTCTAACTGAAATTGTTCATGATTTTCTAATGATGGTTTGAAAATTTTACTCATTAAATTTAAAAATAAGATGTTAAAAAAAATCTTTGATACATTTAGAAATCAAGTAATAAAAAAATTTTAATATCAATTTTTCATCATAAAATTACTATCTGCTTTGTCTATTAATAAATTTTTTTTCGATTTAGTATGTTTCCATGCAGCAAACAACTATTACAATTTTATTTTTTGACTTGAATAGTCAATAAGAAAATTAAGTCATAAATAAATGTTTAAAAACAGAATTTTTTTTCTAAAAAAAATTTAACTACACACATTAAATTACAAAAAAATTAAAAATAAATAAGCACATTCTTTCAAAAAATCTTCTGAAAACTTCTTAAAATTTTCGATTCAAAATTACTTAAAAACAGAATAATTGATATCCTTTCACTTTTTCCTTTTACCATAATCCTAAATGTAAACAAACCCACATGTTAACACAATGCAATGAATAGCTGAACTTATTTAATTTTTCTAAATGGGAAAACTACAGAAATTGGTGAGAAAAGAACAAGTTTTGTAGTCACGAACTTACTTCTTCAACTTGCAACTGTAAAATACGCGGAAACATTAAATAGGAAAGAAGTCCCATAATAGTCATTATCACTCCCACAGCAACAAGAACAATTGTTTTGCTAACAGCTGACAGAGCCATTGGAGCAGTGTATTAGTCTCTTAAAGAAAGTCAAATTTTTCAGAAGGGATGCTTACATTATTTTCTTCGAGACGGAATGTTAGAATAATTATCGGAGTGAATTTCGGATGTCATTTAACCAGTGCACGAACTCAAGGATATTAGAACATCAATACAGCAAACAGAAACTTTCGCGATAAGTCCCAAGGTTGCCATTGCATTTGAGATGCTGATATGCGCATGCGTTTAACTCAAAACAAATCAAACAAAACTGATTCATCAGTCCACATGGTTCACGTGAAAGAAGCTGTGACGGAGACTAATCTTATCTTATATGAAAAATACATAAGATCAAGTTCATTTTATTGCCGTTCACGAACAGTGTGAGTTTTTATTGAAATTTTAAATCTTAATTTGTTAGAATTTTTTTTTTAATTTTATAAAGAGAGAATAAAATAAATAAGTGGGAGGTCAATAAACTGTTGGTGTATTGGAGTACACAGCGATAAAACGTTGCGTATTTAAACAAAGAGCAGTAGACAGAAAGAACTCACGAAGAAACCGTAAAATTCAAACATGTGCCAAAATAAAAAAGAAATAATCATGCGTTTGGGGAAAAAAGGATAGAAATCATGGATTTATCTTACACTTTTTTAAAAATATTGATTTTTAAATAATCATTCAGCAAAACGCATTCTTTGTTATATCGTAATTTGTTATATTTTTCAAGGCCAAAAAAGTTTTTAATGTTGTCTTATTTGGAATAGGAAATATTATTAGAATTATAAATTGGTGAGGTTTATTTTGTTCGCGCGTATTTAAAAAAAAAAATTGGTAAATGAAAAAATTGTCATTGCAATGATTTTTTTAAACAAAGGAACATAATTTAAAAATTATGTTCGTTTGTAAAGGGAAAAAATACATTATTCTTTCTGTAAAATAAAACACGATTTTTCAAACAGGTTACTTAAAAAATTATTTATACTTGTTTCTTAAACATTTGAACTTGAATAATGTTTAATGTGAAGAAAAAAAAAGTTATTCGTAAAAGGCTTACAAAAATGAGTTTTTAAAGTCTTGCTCCACTAAATG
This sequence comes from Trichonephila clavipes, assembly GCA_019973935.1. Taxonomy (NCBI): domain Eukaryota; kingdom Metazoa; phylum Arthropoda; class Arachnida; order Araneae; family Nephilidae; genus Trichonephila; species Trichonephila clavipes. The sequence goes on from BMAU01014954.1 coordinate 52,005, forward strand.
AATGAAGGAAGATTATATTTTCAAACAAAATCTCGCATTACATTACATTATTCATAATTTATTTTTCGCATTAAAAAAAAAAAAAAAAGGATCTAAATATTTAAAATATTCAAAGATATAATTTAGTTACATGTATGAAACTTTAATGTAAAGCTCTGTAATCATAGAGCATGTGAAAGATATTTTTAATCCCTGATTATTTATGTTTTTTCAATTTTAGCAAGTGTCAAGTAAAAAAGTAAAAATTATCCGACTTTGAAAAAAAAGGTTCGAAAGGCAATTTTGAAAATTCTGTCTAAAATGCATGAATTATTTATATTCTCGATGAAAAAAATGACGTTTTATACGAAAAATAAATTTTAAAAAATGAAAATATAAAAAACATTATTTTTTATTCCGATGAATTATCTTGGAAATAATGTTTGAAAAGGAGATAATTTAGGAAGACCAAATATAAATACTTGCTTTTCTGGTTATTCAAATACGTCAGTATTTATAATGATAATATCTAAAGCTAAATTATAAAGAAATGAGTGTAAACACAAAACTATTCTGGATAGCCTTCAGTTATTATTTGTTACAGGTTATGTATGTAATCAAACAACATTACAATTATGTTTTACATAATTACGTATATATTTATTTATAATTCTTTAGTCTGCTTATTTCGTAACATGTCGATTTATTATTATATTTGGAACAATTATGTTTTACAATAAAGTTCGGTGAATAGTTCTGTAACATTAACGTAGGTGAAATATTAACGAAAGTTATACCTTACTGCAGTGAGTGAGTGAAGATTAACGTCGCACTGTTCAGCTGCACGAAGGCTTTTGGCGACGGACCACGTAATTTTGAACCATGGTCAAGTGACGTGGACGACACCTGAGCTGGCACCCCCGCCTCTCCTAACTACCACACCACACCAACGGGCCCTTACTGCAGTGGCGCACACAGGAATTTTTCAGGGGGGGTTCCGGGGTCAAAAGTTCACCATTCTTGTATCATGCTCCTTTTGATTTTGTCGGTTTTCGGGAACAAAACACAGTAAAAAACTAATTGAATAAATAAGTAACATTAATTAATAAAATTAAGCATTAATAACAAATACTTAATTAAATTTTACTTACTATATACTTAGAATTAGAATCATTCGGAAAAAAATCAAGGACTTTGGTGGGGGGTCCGGGACCCCCCTTGTGTGCGCCACTGCCTTACTGTCCTTCGAAATAGTCACCTCCCATAACTATGCACCCCTGAGATCTGCTATATATGTCTTCGAAACTATGCACGAAGTCTTCTTTTCGGATAGAGTTCAAAAGCCTGGTCACGTTTCGTTGGATGTTAGGAATATCGTCAAATCTCTATCTTTTCAAAGCGAGTTTGAGTCTTGGGAACAGGAAGAAGTTAGGAGGATTGAGATCTGGCGAGTATGGTGGAAGTTCAATTTGCGCCCCCCAGCCTTTTGGTTTCTTTCTTTTTTTTTTTTTTTTTTTTTTTTTTTTTTTTTTTTTTTTTTTTTTTTTTTGTAAGGAACAGTTTGACAATATTAGCTGTGTGAGAACGAGCATTGTCGTGAACAAAAAATCATGAACCTTATTGTGTGTACTGGGGTTGTACCTTGCGTAGACGTTTCACGAGACGGGTCAAATTTTCAATATACCTTACCGCATTCATCGTTGTTCCCTCGGGTACAAGTTCCTTGTGAATAATGTTTTGACTATAAAAAAAAAGGTGATGAACATCGTTTTGATGCGGGATTTTTCTGCTCTGACCTTTTTCCGACGAGGTGATATAGGAGAACGCCATTCCATCATTTGGTGTTTCGTTTCAGGATCGTACCTGAGACACCAGGAAGTTTCGGTGTCTTGCCAAGCTAAAAACAAAAATTAAATTGATGTTTTGTTCACTCATTTTCCTGTTCTCAGTTACGAACCAACGTACTAAACAGGCATTTCGTAAAACAAGTCTTATACAGAACACAAACGACGCTCAACTGTACAATGGTGGGAAGAGATGGTCAAAAACTGCTGCTACGTATGTCCAGCGTTTTATTTCGCCAGTGTTGCCAGTTCGGCTGTTCTGACTTCATTCACCGAACTTTATTGTCAGAGGTTAAAATTTCAAAAAATTATAACAATTTTGACGTATTATTAAGTTTTGCTACGGAGTTTTAAAAAAATCTTTTTCTATAGAAAGTTAATATGAAGAAAAATTTTAGATTGTTTTGTTTACAATTAATAGTAAATTACAATAGTAAAGAGATTTATAGCATAATTGTAATATTATTTATTTTTGATTTATTTACTTTACTTTTCGGTGGATTTCTAGACAACCGTTAGATTGCTATGAAAGTTTTCAGATATCCTTATTTTAGGGAACTTAATTTAATCTCTGCGTTTGGAATACATAAAGATATTTTTAGAACATTTCATTTTTTTATTACATGATACAATCATTCATATTCAAATGATTTGTCTTTCTTTGTACAAACCTTTGTCTGGAATATTTTTAAAACCTCATTAATCTTCACTTGTGAGAGCGTAAACAATTGTAAGCATTCGCTTAAAGTTTCTCAGAAAGGAATAATGGTCAAAGAATTACTGTAATATCAGAACTCAAAGCTATGTATTTAATACAACTTTCAAGGTCATTGAATTCCAAATAAGGTTAGAGACAATTACTATTCGTTTAGACATGATTTCTTTCAAAGAATTAGCTCTAGTAATCACAGTGATAAAGAATTTTTTTTAAAAAAGCTGAACTGAATTCTATTATTCTCTAACTAAATATTAAATATTTTCCAATGAAAAAAATTTTTTTTCCAAGCTACACACATTTTTGAAATACAGTCGGACCTCTATATAACGAAGTCACTAAATCCCGGAAAAAAGTTCGTTACATGGAAAATTCGTTTTATAGAGGTTCCTCTTTTAATATACTTTATAAACCACATAAAACAAATATCTTAAATTCATAAGCACTATATATTAAAAAAAGACTAATTATTCACATATTTTTTAATATTAATATATGTTTATTTTATAAATGTTACCCATCAAAAAAGAAAGAAAAAAACGGCAAGGAAAACACAAGAAAAAGAATGTCCGAGAATTCCTTGTATTTTCAACATTAAGAAAATATTTTTATACTAAAATTAATAATTCTTAAGGATATTTTATAATTTAAAGCATACAAGTAATGTTTAACGTACATTATTTTATAATTAGAACACGGGGACACGGGACAACTCAACTGAGGGTGAAAGAGGATAACGAAGATGTTTCTAACGAACTGGGCAAAGGGGGGGTTAAGTCCAGAACTCTATTGCTCTCGGCGAGTTAAGATCTAATAAAACCAGTTCAAGATTTATGACCACCATAAAATGTATTAAAGAGAGAATAACTTGAAATTTTTTTCAGAAATATTAGGTTGGGGAAAAAGAAATCCATTATTTTTTCGGCAGATGGCTGTAATGTCGATATCTCGTGAAGTATCGATCAAACAATTTCAAATTAATGCTCGTTGTCAAGATGATATTTCACACTAAAAAAATTATTTTGCTTTTTTTTTTGTTTGTTCCATTCAGTTGTGAGTTACAGGGTGCTAAAAATGGAAGTCAACAAAGAGAAAATTCGGTTCTTTTTACACTTTTTCTTTGATAAAGGCGAAACTGCAAGCCAGGTGGCTGAAATTGCGAATGGTGTTTATGGTCCCGATACTGTAACAGCTAATTACATGCAATTTTGGTTTCGTCGATTCCGTTCAGGTATTTTTGATGTTAAAGATGCACCTCGCACAGGCAGGCCCGTCGTCGAATATGTCGATAAAATCACAGAAATATCGGAAGTTGACCGGCATGTTAGTAGTCATAGCATCACCCAGGAGCTAAAGATTGACCATAAAATAGTTTTAAACCATTTGAGCAAAGTTGGATTCAAAAAGAAGCTCCATATTTGGCTGTCACACCAATTAACACCAAAAAACATGATGAATCGAATTTCCATCTGCGAAACCTTGGTTAAATGGAATGAAATCGACCCATTTCTTAAACGGATGGTGATTGGGGATGAGAAATGAGTCACATACTACAATATTGTGCGAAAACGATCGTGGTTAAAGTGCGGTGAAGCAGCTCAAGCGGTGGCCAAACCAGGACTAACGGCCATGAAGGTTCTACTGTGTATTTGGTGGGACTGGAAAGGAATCATTTATTAGGAGTTGCTTCCGTATGGTCAAACACTAAAATCAGATCTCTACTGTCAGCAACTGGACCGTTTGAAGCTAGCGATTGACCAGAAATGTCCAGAATTGGCCAACAGAAGAGGTGTTGTGTTCCATCAGAACAACGTCAGGCCACATACTTCTGTAATGACTCATCAGAACCTCTGGGAGCTTGATTGAGAAGTCTTAATGCATCCACCATATAGACCGGACCTGGCACCAAACGATTACCACCTTTTTCTCGTATTGCAAAACTTCCTGAGTGATAAGAAATTGGAATCAAGAGAAAATTGCGAAAATCGATTACTAGATGTTTTCGCCAATAAAGGTCAAGACTTCTATGAGAGAGGCATTATGAAGCTACCTTTAAAATGGCTATAAATTATACAACAAAACGGTGCATCTTTGACCCAAATCGTACAATCGGAAACATTGTAAAAAAAGTCTTAATTTTAATGCAAAAATAATGGATTTCTTTTTCCCCAACCTAATACTTTAAAAGGAGAACAAAAATTTAATCACAAAAGAAAAAGTTCATTAGATAGAAAATGAACTTCGCTATAGAGAGGTTATTTTACGAAGAAAATCGTGAAATGTTCAAGGTTCGAGGAATAAGTTCGCTATATAGAAAAAATTCCCAGGAAAGAGGTTCGACTGTATATAAATTTTGATTTTTGCTGTCGATGTCGTATGGGTACGAATTGATATTTTTTTCTGATTAGTGATAAAAGGAAACAGTGGAGTAGCCACCATTTTATGAGTGGAACTATTTTTTAACTATCTCATATCTTACAAGCGAAAAATATTCGAAGAAAATAGGATGGTTCAAGACGATTGGGATGTTGACTATTTTGTAGTGAAAAATAAGCATGGATCAGTTATTGTTTGATTTGTCACGAAAGTGTTGTATTTAAAAAATATCAATAAAATGGAATTGTGTTCGATGACACTTTTCCTCGAAGATCTCTTTCAAGAGATTATATAAATAGGCTTTTTTTAATAATCTTTACAACAGCAACGAAGTGTTTTGTCAGTAGTAATGTCACAGCGGTAACAAAGGTTCCCTATGCAATTTGTTATATTATTGGTGATTGTATGAAACCGTTTACTGATGCACAAATTGTGAAGGATTGATTCTGAAATGCTTACAATTCAGAAAAATTCAGTGACAAAAATTTTTTAAAAAAATAATAGTTAAAAAAACCAAACAGGAGTTTTAATATTTTGATCAATTTTCCACATTTTAAAGTTTCTATGTTATCTTGGTCTTAAAGCATTTTTCCCCCCTTTGTTAATCCTCATGTTGCGGCCCGCATGAAATAGCCATCAGATGCAGGCGGCCCACGTGAAGTAACTAACATGTGTATGAGGTCCGGCAGAAAAAAATATTGAATACCCCTGCTCTAATTACTCTGTGCGACAACCTATGGTTGAATTGAAATTCGACCTCACGATTTTCCCTTCAAGTTCTTTAGACCACCCTTTTTGTATAATTATATAGAATATACAGTCAGACCCCGATTTAACAAACCCCTATTTAACGAATTTTCTCTTACCCCGTTTCAAATAAAAGCAAAAACACATATTTAACGAATAATAAGCCCGTTTTAACGAATTATTTCAATAGCTGATTTTTTTTTTTATTGGTTGGGATTAGAAAGAATTGTATTATTTTTTTTCTTTCAAATAACATACCCTTTTTGTTCGTAACAGAAAGGCTTTTCTTGTAAACATCAAATTTCGACAAGAAAGGGCGCGTACATTTTTTTTTATTTTACAGGTGCAGATGAGTCAGGAATGTAACCTATCATGCGAGTTTTGAATAGAACATAAAATTCCTTTCTTATCTCATCCCATTCCACAACGCAGGGGATATTTTAAGATTTTAATTATTATGATACGTTTGATTGCGAGCTACCTATCTGTTCAACTGAAGTTGAGGAAATAGTTGATTTGTCGGAACCAATGAATAGCGACTCTGATGCAGAAATTGATATTGAAATTCCTACCCCAAAACCGTTCATTTTCTAATGCTTTACATTGTTTGGAAACTGGGAAAACATACCCTATGCAGCAGGATGAAAATGATGCAGTATTTTCTAGAACTCTTCCGAAACACACACAGGAATCAAAAAGATTGCCAAAAATCTATTGCCAACATTTTAAAATTTACAATTAACTGGTGCGTAATAATTCACTTATAATATTTTTAGTTTTTGAATAAAAAGTGTGTAATTTCTAACTATGGATATATTTTGTGCAGTTGCTTATTATAGAATTTCCAAAAGGTAAGTGCAAAATATTTGTGCTTTGTTGGACCCCGATTTAACGGTCAAAAGGTTCGATCCAGATGAATTCATTAAATCGGGGTCCGACTACGGGTTATTCATATATATATATTCTATATTTTTAACATATATATGCTAAGTTCCTGTGGTATAATTCCAACTTAACGCTTCACAATATATAATATAATACAATACAAGTCAAATTAGAATACCCAGAGTAATATAATAAACTCTGAGGCTTATAGAACTAGGATTGCAGGGATAAACATAATTTCAAGTGATTCATAATCGATTCTAAACTTCAAATTCTAAACTCGTTTTTGTAAAAAAAAACGAAAAATAGTGTACAAAGGGTTTTTGATATACGATATTTCCGAAATAAAAGAAAAGAATTTAAAAGACTAAAAGTGAACAATTAATTTATTCTATCAGTATTAAAAACTAAAAACCCCAGCCAACACATCCGATTTTCTATAGCATTAACATTGGAAGGAAAATGCGGCTTAGATTCAAATAAATACACGGTATGTTCTTATCAATGCATGCGTATATACATAATATATGTATGTGTATATATAATACCCTTTGTTTATATGCTTTTTTAAAATGTTGATTCGAACAAATCCGTTTTTACTTTTATACGTTTTCTACAACATGTTCCAATTGGAATGTTTATCAGTTTCGAAACGAAAACAATGAATAACATATTTAAAAAATATTGTACAAATAGATATTTATAAGCAAATGCGAAGAATAGTGTCTAATAATTCTTTAAAACTCGTTTTCAAATTGTGCAAAACGAAGTTTTTTTATTTAAACGTCCTTGTCTATCATCGTTGGAAAAAGAAGAAAGTAAATCAATGAGGAAACAGCAGTGAGAGTTAGCTCAATTTACTACTAGCTAATAGGGAAAAAATAAAAGTAAAAAAATGTGTGTGTGTTCTTTTGCATAAAGAGTTTTAAAACCCTAACTTATTTTTTCACTCAATTATTTGTTTTGTGAAAACGAATTCCTTGGCAAGTTGTCGTCTAACTGGTTTAATAGCAGTCCATTGGTTGAGGGGCTGAATACGAAATTAATAAGGAAAAGCGCGCGCTGGAAATCGTTTCACAACCTCTTCAATTCAGGACTGGAAGGAACGTACAAAAGTTTTACCCTCCCTATAAGATAAGCCTGAAGTGTGTGTTACGTACAATCTTTGGGAAATCATTTGTTTAAGTATAGCAGTATCTCAAAAACAACCAATGCTGTTAAAAAAAATTATTACAATTGTTGCAGTGCTTGAAATTATGGACAAAATGTGTGTGTGTGATTAAACATCTTCGTTGAACATATAAAGCTCACAACTATATTTAAAAAATCAACTTAAACCGCTAATCAAGCGCTTCATACATACAAAATTACTACTCCAGCTTACTTTCACTTAGAAGGCACATACATAAATACCGTAAAATCCGGCGTATAACGCACACCTATTTCAAGAAGCAATTTTTTAATTTTTAGGTAAATTCGCCGTATCGCACGCATCCCTTTTTTAAGAAGAAACCTGAAGCGTGCACATATCTTATGTTTTGAAGTCATTTATTCGAGGTATTATTTCAAGCTTTAGAAAAAAATACTCTACACTTCTAGAACTGCAACCCTTTAAGTTCATAAAACGCTTCATTTCCTTTAAATAAATAGTATTTCGATATATACAGAAGTCTAATTTTTTTTCTATGCTCATCTATTTTTTTATATTTTTAAAAATCTCATTTTTATACTCGGCGTATCACGCTAACCCGTAAATTTCGATATTGATTTTTGTGTTTAAAGTGCGCGTTATACGCCGGATTTTACGGAATATGTATAATTTGTAGGAA
>BMAU01014955.1:0-94265 GCA_019973935.1 Trichonephila clavipes
ACCACTATATAGCTATAAGTACTGGATACTGATGACTCCAAATTTCCCAGTGTAGAAGTCAAGAGACGGCGTAGCATAATTTAATCACTTGTTAAACTCGTCCATTTGAGCCAAGGTTTGAAATTGTTAGTTCTTAGCAATATAATCCCTGTTTTTTAGAGCCATGTTAACCCTACTAACTAAATAATTTAAATTAAAATACATGAATTAAATAATTTGTTACGATATTAAGTAGAACAAGTAATATATATATATATATATATATATATATATATATATATATAAATTAATATATAATTTCTTACAAAAATCAACAAAGAAATTTTTTCTTTAATTAAACTTAATTAATGAATCAATATTTGAAAAAAAGACTGTATTAATATCAAGTGCTATCCATAACAAGTTTTAAAAAATGCATTTGAAGCCAAGAAAAAATTCGTTTGAAACACGTACGGATGGCATCTGTTGTACGACCCCGGAAATAACGTATATTAATTTTTAAATTATAAAATAAAATTTAATTAATGAATTAACGTTTGAAAAAACTGTAAAACATCAAATATAATTCATTACAAGTTTGAAAAATATATTTGAAATTCAGTGGTTGAATAAACGATTATTAACGATTGAAAATTTGAACAAGATAAATAAATAAATATATATACACTGCTGGACAACTGCTAAGGATGGATCACAAATTGCTATGTAGCATAACATTAAGCGAGACATGAGGCCTTGTAGGATAAAATATAGTTGCCACACTGTTCAGACATTAGAATAAAGAATATTTATTGTTCTGGAAAGTACAAAAGCTGTGAAACATCTGAAAGAAAAAAAATGTTCATCTGATCTGCGTACGGAGAAATGGAACAATGCATCTAAAATTCAGCAGGCACCTTAAAGAAAGGTATCAGTACGGGATATGTCCACCGTGGAGTGTGATGCAGCATTCCACACGTCGTACCATACTTTGCACAACATTATCCAGCACCTGTTGAGGCAATTTATCCCATTCCTCTGTGAGTGCACGGATGAGGGTGTTCTTGTTTGTCGGAGGATAGTTTCGACCAGCAACTTTCCTCCACCAAGCATCCCACACATTTTCAATGGGGTTTAGATCTGGAGAACGTGCTGGCCATACGAGACGTTGAATACCCTCGCTGTCTAGACAATCCTGAACAGCGAGTGTTCGATGACATGTTGCGTTGTCGTCCATAAAAACGAATTTATCACCGACAGCACCAGGAAAAAGACGAACATGAGGAAGTAGAACTTCATCAATGTATCGTTGGCCCGTCATAGTCCCATTCGCAACCCACATGTAGGCGCGTGCGGCCATTGATCATGATGCCGGCCCACACCATGATACTGCATGTCGGATATCGGTCCTTTTCCTGGATATTTTCTGGACGATAAGCAGTACCACTCACGCCAGATCAGTTGGCGTCTACAATCCGATGACAGACTGAACCTACTTTCATCTGAGAATAGTACGCATGCCCAGTCCTGTTTAGTTCAATTGTGATGCTCACGACACCATTGTAAACGGGCAGTACGGTTCTTTCTGGTCAATGGGACACACACAACAGGTCTGCGTGCGTATGTCCTCCTCCCCCTCAAACGTCTGGCAACAGTTTTTCGGGAGATCTGCTTTCCTGAGGCAGCAAGAAACTCAGGATTTGCCACCTGCTGAGCTGTGGTGCGCCTGTTCCTTTTTGCTGATAGGACGATATATTTGTCTTCTGCAGGTGTCGTAATTCTAACACGACCTCCCCGTGCCATCTACACATTCCAGTAGTTTTAACTGACTTCCACAGCCGTGAAACAACGCTGTGAGTGATGTCGAACACCCTGGCAACATCTGATTTTTTTTCGCCCTTCTTCGATATTTCCAATAATTCGGCCACGCATAAAATCATCTATGTGACGTCGGGAAGACATGCCAAAAATTTTAAGTTCGTCTATTAAATCATTCCTGTAAAACTTTGACTTGAAAACAACAACTGTCCACACGCGTCAAAACCTTTAAAGCTCTTATGATAGCTATCATGTGATGAACAGACGTGGAAAAAAAAATTTGCATACTCATACTTCTCTTCTTACTAATATCCCGCACACTTATTCCTAATTTTCCACAATTTGCTTCCCTTTCATTTTGTGGTTGCTATGGATGATAGTGTTATCCGTCCTTAGCAATTGTCAGCAGTGTATATATATATATATATATATATATATATATATATACATACATATATATATATATATATATATATATATATATATATATATATATATATATGGAGAATGTGAACTAATAGTAGAAGTTGAAAAATAGTGGAAATTTAATTCAAAAAAAAATGATCAATTTAATAGAAGACAAATTTGGAAATATTAAATAATAACGGTATTAAATACAATTTCAGTTAATGCTTTGTGCTCTTATTAATATTGTATTATTTATGATAATATATTGTTTCAATACTTGTTATCAGAAATTAAACTAAATCTTCTTTTTACTTCTTCCTTAAGTTTTTCCCTAGTTTAAAAAATTCCCTCTTCCGGCTAGTTGTCATTTATGATATCGTTTTTCCTTCTTTTATGTATTCAATTTTTATCTAAAATGCATGTGTAAAATTAAATAATAAATACGTGTGAGCTTGATTTATAATAATTTGTACAAAGAAACAAATTCATATAATTGTTTTTTACAAATTTAATAACTTGGTTTGTGACGGTCTCACGCGTCTTTTCTTTAAAATGTTCTTTGGGTTTTTGAGGCCACAATTAATGTCAACTCTTTTCCAACCAAATCCAAGAAGTGAAGTGTAAAAGAAAGATGCAAATTAAGAACCTTTTAAATATCTGAATTTAGAGTAAACGCGATGGCAATTTGTGGCAGTTGATGGCAAGTAGAGGAATGTTAATATAGTTCGTGGTTCTAGTTTGGATACGGTTACGAGGAGGTGATTAGAAGTTATAAGTGATAAAGATATAGAGAACCAAGGTGTATACCAGTGTACGCAAGTAAACACAAGATTGCCTTTAGGATATTAGTGATTGATTCTTCAAACTGCAACAAGGTAGGATTGACTATTTAATATTAGAATCAGTGATTGTATTAGAATTGAATTTAGGGGCGATTCAGTTATTGATAGTGGTCCGAGTTAGGTTAAGTCGTTATTATCTATATATATTGTGTGTTGCGTATTTTACCATAGTAGATTCTCTCACATTAATTATTATAATTTAATTTGTTAAAACTTTAATTTGAAAATCTTAATAAAGATATATTAAGATTATGTATGCCTCTACTTCTTCCGTTAATCCTACTCTTCTAGCTCACGCTGACACTCCGAGGAATATTCTCCCTAGAGGAGGAATATCACAGGTTTTGTAAATTTATACCTTTTTTACCGGAAAGTTATCGGCATTTTGCTTAGAAAAACTGATGAACATCGCTGAATTTTTTTTCATTGTTGTATTTGTAAATTATACTCAAGTAAAATGTTTTTCTCAGTCGTAATATTTATTCTTTTCCCGCTTTCCTTTGATCAATTTTTTTTTTTCAAATAATCAGTCATTATTCAAGTGCCTTTTAAAACCGGGTGTGAATTGGATTTCTCATCAATCTTAAGATGAAAGATGTCTTAGCATTGCCTTTTGAGAGATAACAAATGCCGATAAAGACAAAAAAAGTGTTTTTCTAGATCAAAGAACCATCAAAGATTTCTAGTTAAAAAGGTTTTTAAATTTATTGATTAAAAAATGAATTCTGTAGATGTTTCTGAAGTAAAAGTGCTTATCTTCAAACAAAGATTTTTGGCCGTAAATCCTTTAATACACTTGCATTCTTGCATTCTTCTTTTCTTTATTGTTAACTTTTTTATTGGTATCAGGACATTCAAGCAACGAAGCAATTAACAATAAAAACATCCTTGACAAAAAATAATAAATTATTTAGGCAGAAAAAAAAAGCATTAACGAATTCAGTAATAAAGAGTATGCTTATGGTATCAGACTGCGTTCGGAACTGTGACTTTAAAAAAGCGCATAAATGGATAATTTTCAAGATATTTAGTATCACTTAGATTAGAATACATGTATAAAATTGTTTTAAGGACATTTTGAAAAAAAAAGTATTTAAATGTAATATTTTGGCAAAAAATTAACTAACAATAATTTTTTTTTCAAAATGCTCTCCTTTTATATAAAATGCTTCTAAAATAATAATACTTCGCTTATATAAAGTAAAGACTTCTCCAGCGAGTCTGAATTAAGATTTTTGAAAAACTCATATCATTTTCAGAGTTACCACCAATTGGAAAAAAATATCGGCGTTTTTTTCTTAAAATTGTTCCTCTCTGTTGTCGTAAAATATGGATAAACCCACTCGTAAGTTATATATTTCAAAAATTCTAGTTGAGCCTCTGTACAGAAGTTTGAGCTATATACAAGCAAAATATTAGTATAATAGAAGCATTTTTCACAAAAGGAGAACATTTTGAAAAAGGGTCATTCCATGTTAATTTTTGTCAAAATATTGTACTTAAATAATTTTTTATTATAATACTATTCTTAAAACAATTTTATATGCATTTTCTAATCTAAGTGACACTAAATATCATACATAGTATCCATTTAAACGCTTTTGCAAAATCATGGTTCCGAACGTATTCGGATACCTTGAAGACTGAGTAGTAGCTGTGTAGCCATGATCACGAACTCATGACCTCAATCAATTCGCGAGTTAAAAACCTAGTGTCATTGAAGAGCCGCCATGTAGAAACGCTAATTTACGTTAAACCAGTCGGTTCTTCAGTCCGTCCACTTACGTGGTGTGAAACTATCAAGAGTAGTTTTCCATTTCAACTCTCCTCGTTGTTGTTTGACCATTGTTAAAAACTATAAGATCCTTCCCTAATAGCTCTTGTGTTGCCTCAAAGTGCTCAATTTAAATCAAATCAAATTAAATTCTGAGCAAAATCTTTTAAGTTCTCGCATTTATGAAAACATCACTATGAAATATAAATGATTTTCTCCAAAAGTTGTTAAATATAATGAATTTGTATCTTTCTTTGACGTGCTTACACATAGAGGTTACAATACTACGGGAAAACGTAATTACAATAAAACGTCATTTATCCGAACGTTTATTATCCGAAGCGTCCAATATCCGAACCAGTGAGTATTTTTTTTTGTCAACTCATGTACTGTATATGAATACGTTTTCGAATAGTCAATGTTGATTTAGAAGTGCAGATTTAGAAGGCTAAAAAGACTTCAATGGTGACTACAGGGAAGAGTTTACCAACTTTGTCCAATGGATCCCAGGATTTCAAGAATGCGATGAAGAAGATGCAGAAACCTGGATGGCATGTGAATGTGGATTTCAAATGCTAAATGATGACAAGATTGTGACTTCCGTGCAAGAAGAATACAGTCCTGTCAACGATGAAATGGATAAAGAAGAGGACAACAACAACAAAAGTAGCAAATGGTTCATCCAATACTGACGCGTTTTCGGCGTTAGAGACAGCTATGCAGTGGTACGTAAAACCATCAGAGTGCTGTCCTACTCAACTACTGTTGCTCAAGAGAATCTGACACATGGCAGCAAAAAAAACAAGGTGTACAATGGCACTTCGAAAAATAAGTGATTATTTTCCACAATAAAGGTAAAATTGCGACATTTTGCATCTATTTCGCTTTTTCTTCAAGCACGTTTCCCGCATGTGATGATTTTCAATATTCGAGTAGCGTCCGGTTTCATATACTGCATGGATCGCATTCAATTTTCGGTTATCCAAACTGTGTCCGGTCCCAATCGATTCTTATAAACGACGTTCTACTGTACTATGAAGGATAATAAATTAATAGAGGCAATTTTGAAAAAAAAATCGCCTTAAGATGGAAACTAATACTACTAAGTTTCAGTGTACTGTATTTTTTGTCTATCGGCACCGGTGGCTAAAAGGTTAGCGTGCCCACTTCATAATCCTAAAAGTTGTGGGTTCAACCCCGCCAGGAGTGGATAGATTTTCTGGGTGGGAAATTGTAGTCGCGCGTGTCACATGCTTATGGGGCATGTAAAGATCTATAGAGTATCAATTTGGCTCTGGTACTGTAGACATAATTAAATTACGCCAATATTTAGCTCACGACGAGCTGTTATTAAAAAAATAATTCATGCGTCCAAGTTTCGTAACGAGGCCGCCACTAGATGATGCCACCATGAAATGGCGCTCATGTCTGGGGACTTGCCGTGTCTGCAAAGGCTAAGTAGCTGAAATGCTGTCCCATTGGGAACAAAAATTCTTTATCTGTACGATGTCTTTTCCAATTCTGCACAGAAATCATTACAATATCGGCAAATGTAAATGTAACTCTGTCAGGTACAATCATATGCTTTGGATTTGGAAAAAATGATGAAAAAAACCCCGCTCACATTACTAATAGAAAAAAATCAAATGCAACAATTGTAACTAGCAGTTACGGAACTAATACAATTATAACTGAGTTACTAGTTGAAAAAAACCATGCACTTTGAAAATAAATGGAGTATTTTAGACACAGTAAAATTAAATTCACTTTTTAGTATCCTCGAATGACTGTTGTTTACATTTTTAGTGGTGGCAATTTTTTTCTTTCTGATTCCGTGTGGGTCATTTGTATCATTATAAGGAAAATACACGTATCACTAATTATTTTCTTGAGTTTCAATTTTTTAAAGAAATTCTTAGTTTATTTTTTAAATTATCTGTGAGTAGTCTATAACTTATTTACAGCACTTCTGTAAAAACTTCTTTCACAATATTTTTATAAATTATACATGATTTTTTTTCAGTGTTGTAGATTAATTGGTATTCTAATAAGTTCTTGAACGTCAATAAACCATCAAGACCTTTCTCGAGAATACATACTTTTTATGTTTAAGTGTGATTTATTGACTTTGCTTGAGCTTTATACGAGGCAGATAATCAATTCCATGAATCAAAAGCTCTTTTTCATTACTTCCAACTACGACTGACTTAAAGAGTTTTATAGAAAGTAACTTTCACCGGTAAACACACAATAAATATATGTTGATGGTGGAATATTAGCTTCGAAACTGATGTTGGTTTTATTGATCTCTTGTTTTTCAATTGCTTTTTTTTTTTCTTTTATCGCAGTGATTTTATAGACTATTAAAAACTAGAAGTTAACTTAAGAATTTTTGGAGTTAGTAATGTAGGTTTTTAAAAGATATCCTCATAAAAGATTTTATGTAAAAACAATATACATTCTTTGGTTTATATTTTTTTTCTTCAACCATTATATATAAATTATGTACCGAAGGGAAAGGTTAGGATGCGATAAAGCAAGCTTGACCCCACTTTACGGCCCTAAGGACAGCTTTAGAAATAATAATAGTTTTCTGTGGCATTTTTGCTTGAAATCTGTGTTGAGAATGATGATTAAATACATTGAAACACTTTCAAGATCTACCCATTATAATCTCTGAAATTCTTTCAGTACTATAAATGGAAGTGGGAAACATGACCAGTTGGTTTTACTGTTCTTGGATTCGTTGATTTTTTGCTTCCTTTCGAGTATTTTCCACTATAGTTCAGAAAGAATTTTCCCGCATACACTTGTATTACTTGTTTGACTTTATGGTATGAAATTCTTTTTAAATTAACAGTGTTTTGATTTTCTCCTTATTAAAGATCGGCTTTAAAGAAGGTGCAGCAATTGCCGCTATATGAAATAATTTGTTACTCGAATCTGCGTTAGAAACGATATTTAAATGATACCGTTTATAAGAGTATCCATACGAATTGTTATGGGCTTAACCTGTGGGTACTTTCATGCATTAAATGGACTCTGAAGGGTCTATTAGACCATCTAAGAACTCGAATGCTTTGTTTGAGTAAATGAACTATCTTAAGATCACATATTATATCTCAATAATACTTTTGCTTGCAATTATTCCATTGTATGAATTTTGACAATATATCAAAGTTTATACTATTGTATTAGGACCTTAAAAAAGTTCTCGGTTTCTTTTTTTAAAAAAATGGATACTTTATTAAAAATGTCAGGTTAAAAAAACATTTCCCTGAAAGCCTTGTCCGTTGCTAGAGTCCACTTTCTCTCTTCTTTCTAGCAACATATGAATTTCATGTGGGACAAACGATACGTCTTTTGAGGCTATCCAAGAAAATGGGTCTATTTTGGTTCTTCATTTTTAGTATCATTTTGGTATGGGTCAGTTTTGGTATCTGGAAGCGCTGCTCAGCGGGTCGGGTAGCTATCGAACGGGATAAGGGATAATTGGTAGGGGCTACATCCGGTGAATAGGGTGGCGGGTAGAATTTGTCATTTAAGCATTTACAGGTAAATTTTCCCTGTTTTTGTAACATGTAGCTGAGCGAGCGTTGTTTTCTTTGTTGTCTCTGCTCATGTTGTGGCCGTTTTTCTGTTTGGCTTCGACTCAAACCTATTACTTGAAGTCGATAACAACTTTCTGAGCTTTAGATTTAGCAGCTCATAATAAATTACACCAGACTGATCTCACCAAATGCAAAGGAGAAGCTTCGAACCATGAATATTTGGTTTTGTGGACTATGTTGATGCATGGCAAATTCTTACCCGTCTATCTTCTACTCTTTGGAATATTGTATGTATCCTCTACTCTTTGGAATATTGTATGTATCCACTTTTCATCGCCAGTCACAATAAGGAAAAAATCTTTCCTTTACTGTCGTTGAAGCAGTAGTAGTTTGCATGTGAAAAAATGCCACTAAGCTCTTGGCTTCAACTCATACCGCACCCAATTGCCCATGCTTCTGGATCATCCTAACGCTTTCGAAAATTTTGAAACTATTGCAGCTAACATGTGACAGGGGTCTTTATCAAGCAATTACTCCTATAATTTGTTTTAAAACTTTTTCAAGGTGCCTAGTGTTCTTTATCCTCAAGTTCAAAAAAATTATTTTTGAAGCGTCAAAACCAATATCTGAGTGTCTTTTCCGACAGAGCATTGTCACCTAAGACTCAGCAAGAATTCTGTGTGTTTCAGCTGGAGATTTCATTTGAATAAAATAGTGTAATAAATTTCCCGCATATGGATTTTATTTGGCACAAACCTAGACATTTTTAGAACCCCCACCCCCACAAACAACATCAACAATAAAACGTTGTTTACACATTGGCAAACTTGTATACATTGAAATGTAAGGCTAGATACAATATTTTCCTGCAGATGAGTCAACAAATGTTATTACATGAACGCAGTCCTGGTAATGACATCTTTTAGGAAACAGCGAGGACTTATTCAAAGACCTAATAAATTAATTATCTGTATGGATCTGCTTGGGTTGTTTTTCAAAATCATAATTTTTCATCATCTCAAATACATATTCTCGCTGAAAATATTTTTTCTGTCACTTCAAGACTATTTCATGGAACTGTTCCACAAATATATCCGCATTCTCGGTCATGATTTTACACGTATGATCTTATTCCTTTTTCTCTCTCTCACACACACTAGATCTTCCCTCTTTTTTCCCCCATAAAAATATGTGATCTCTTCCTGTTGTTTGAATTAATTTGTTAAAAGATAGTGTTATTATAACTATGGTTATCTATATACACAGGTGGCCATCAAAACAATTGGATACATTACAAAATAATACAAAAAACCTTCACAAAACAAAAGAATTCCAATCCAGAGTATCTTTTAGCATATAAAACAACTGGAATGCGTCTAGGAATGGAATAACTCCGTTATTGTTTTAATGGAATAAGAAATCATTTCTGTTAGAGAGATAATCGAAAGGAATCCCTAGAGAGGTTGGTGGTGGATAAAGGCTGTAGTCTATGTTCCCAAAATAGATCAGAGTGATTCGATAATATTAAAGCTTGGGAACTTAGAGTACTAGATGCTTTATTTCATCTGCACGCTATTCAAACAACACATGAGCATGTATACTTGAATAGACTAGAGCATGTTCTCATACTGAAAATGGCATTTTATGATGGAAATAATATTTACACAATGGGATACACTAATTAAGGTAAAATATACACATAGACCATCATAGTTTCTCGAGCTTCTAAGGTAGGGGTGACGAAACTTTATGGATCAATGTGCTATTTTTTCTTAAGAAATGTTTAATGAGGTATGGACGTGCCGTCAAAAAATGTTGATTTGTGACTATCGGGAAAATGATAAAACTAAATACTCAAAACTCTTTATTCACTTCGAAAAAATATATTTTGCACTGTACAGTAGTAAATATTTTAGTTATGCGTGAAGTTCGAATTATAAGGTAACATTAGTGTGATTTTTGATGTTACAAATTTGATGGCAAATGACTTATAATAGGAATGAAAGATTTTACCTTTAGTAGAACGAATGCCGAATTGGAGTCATCCTTTAAAACGATTTCTAAGCGAAGCTTTAATGTAATTTATCCCTGAAAATAATGACTCGCAGGCATAGGTCGATGAAAGTGGGGTTATACTAGCATGGATCAGCTTCTTCAAACAATTAAATGTATCTGGAATCGAATTCCATGTTTCCAAACTTTCATTACTGTTATTTTTACTTTATATCAATTCCAACTTTTTCCTTGCTTCAATAAATTTTTGAATCCACATAGAGCTATACTGAAAATCAATCAGTTGCATTTCAAATTCTTCGATTTCCAACCAGTAGAACTGGAGCAAGTTTAATTTATCAAATAAAGTCACATCAGGGTATATAATATAAATTTGAGCGTTTCCAATAATTATTTGAACTGACAACATCTCGTTGAAAATTTCTTAAATGAAGAATCCATTACAGAAATAAATTCTTTTATAACTTTTTCTTCGTCTAGTTTCTCGTGTATATCTAAAGTTTGAATATTTTTT
This sequence comes from Trichonephila clavipes, assembly GCA_019973935.1. Lineage (NCBI taxonomy): Eukaryota > Metazoa > Arthropoda > Arachnida > Araneae > Nephilidae > Trichonephila > Trichonephila clavipes. The sequence goes on from BMAU01014955.1 coordinate 10,900, forward strand.
TCAAGAATTGGAAGTACTTGTAGTTTTTCTTGTAATAATATCGTTTAGGAAAACATGCAGTTTAGCGTCAAAAGGAAATGAGACCCCCCATGACGAATACTTCATAGTGAACTTTGTTATTTGGACTAAAATTGCAAACTATTTTGTTCGGTGGCGTGCCCAAAATATTGTGTTGCGTGTCACTGGTTTGTCATCCCTGTTCTAGGGGAACGACCAGGACCCGTAAAACCATGAAAGTGCTGATCCCTCCATGTTTCACAGTTTTTAATTAATTTTTATAGTAAGATTATTCAACTGAAATTCTAATTAGTGTTATGCAATTAACAATTAATCTTTCACTCGAGTTAAACGTTTCGGTTAAAATGATACCTGATGAGAAAATAAGAGAAATTTATAGATATATGAGAAAAGTGACTCACACACACTCACTTGCTCATCAATAGATCTCCATAACTATTAGTTTTAAAAGACTTAAAATACGTAGCAAATAAGTTACTTTTGTTGAGAAGATATTCGCTGAGAATGGGTTTTGTGGAAATCTTGTTTCCAGAAGGGAAAGGTTATGGATGACAATTCCTGCTATTGATTTATTAGATTTTCAGACTGGAAATTTAGTAGGTAGGAATCATTTGTCAGTATAGATCCACGAAGAATGAAATTCCATTGGTCAGGGGAAACAAGTATGTCTCCAGTGGATACCATCACATGTAGGTGTGCCTGGGAACGAAACAGCTGATGATCTGGCTGGTAGGGGTTGTGATCTCTCTGACCCCATTTCCACTGTTTTAACCCATTCGGAAATTCATTCCATCCAAACAATTAAAATGAATTTGACTTGTCGAAACCCTCCTACTCGCCACTGGTACGCAGCTAAGAGTTCTGGCCTATCTATACAGTGCAGGAGTTCAGGGCTCATCAGACGACCTTGGCGCACTTTAGAAGCCGTCATCTGCGTAGTATGACTTTTGTGCCGGGGTAAAGTCTTATCTGTCCCTGCTCTCTCCCTGCTTCTCCTGCTCATCTTCTGGACTGCTGGAGCATTCTCCGCGACAATTGTATGAAGAGCAAGACCTGGTGTGTGACACTTTACGTGGAAAGGTCAAATGGTGTAGGCTTTCCTGCTCAAGGGATTGGGGAAATAACAACAGAATGAACGTTTTGGGAATGTAGACTTCTAAAGGGTTTTGCGGGGATTATGTGACGTTATAGCTAAAAAATCCCGTTTTCGAGCCATAGGATTTACAGACCGGAAATCCGGCAATCATCTTCATTTGATTGCGTAGAAATTCACTAAAACTGGATTTTTGAAGACGGGTATGAGGGAGCAAAATATGAAAACAATTTCGCTTTAAAAATTTCAGTCCTATCCTTTTTAAATCGAGGGAAAGGGAATGCTATACAAACGTTTTTTAAAATTATTTTTAAGTATTTTTATTTCTTTAATTTTTTTTGTACAAACCATAGTTTAATCTTGAGACTCTCAACCGGAGGTTGCGAGGAGGTTTGCGAGGTGAGAGGGTTCGAAGAAAAAGCGGACATGATTTTAAAGCAGTTACTTTTATTTTAGATATAACTCTTTATGAACAATTGACAGCATATTCCTTGACTTTGGGAGCAATCTTAAATCCAAATTCTTAATCTAACTTATGAGATTATTCAAAAAGACGTTTGCTCGTAGTTCCTTAATCCACTCCTTATCGAAAAACGACAGCTTGTTACAAATCCACTTCTATTTCCTTTCACAATTACGGGTGGATGCTAAGATGAATATTAACTTCAACCCATATGACTTCCTTGTTGCAATTCACTTTCCACTATTTCGAGATTTCTCAATTATCCTCATACATCCCAATGTTAGGGTTTAACTAGCATTTACATTAGAATAAAATCGTCATCTCCACGGAACGGGGTCTTTAAACTAAAATCACAGTTAAAGAATAGTTTTCCCCAAAAGGATTAGTTACAATTCTGCGGGTTGAACCTGTCACAGGCTTAATTATAAATAGCTAAAAACAATATATAATCATAAAACATCATGAAATACCCAGCAAAATTGGGTATTTCATGGTATTAGATGATTCTAACTAATCTTCTTGGGGAAAACTGTTCTTTAACTGTGATTTTAGGCTAACGTTTAGAACATTTTCTTTTAGTAATAATCAATTTTTTCTTGAATAAATTGGCTTTGTTTAACAATTCTAAGACCAAACCAGTAGCCATACAAACGCATTAAAGCTAAAAATATTTTTTTGGAATGTGTATCACTCAATAAACTTTTAGAACTAACTCTACATTTTTATTAAATGTAAAATATTTTTAAAAGTTGCATGTAATACAAGTTATTTTTTTGATCTAACTATATACTATAAGTTTACTTACAACACAGTATAGCCAGTTCTCTTCTAGTTTCGATTCACGTCACGGACTTTTATATGCCCTAGCCTTTAGGAAACAAAATTCTAAAAAGAAAAAAAGATACAGCTTAAAGAAGTATTCATTCTTTATTTTTTGTTGATCAAAAGTCATTTCAATAGTCATTTTTGCATAGCTATACAGGCACGTAAAAGCGATAATGATACAAATAGCGCTATTAGCACTGAAATTCCTTCTCCTAAAAGGTTTAGATCTTGTTTCATACTGAATTGTATACAATAAAATGAACAAATAGCTTAAAAATAACGTTTTGTTACTACAGTTCTAACTGCATCAAATTTTACGAGAAGATTTGAAACAGTTGCATAAATATTGGCAATTTTTTTTTAAATTTAAAATTATTGCAAAATAAATTTAAACATCAGATTGCCTTAAAGTATCAAATTAGAAATAAATTAATTTAATAAGTACACCGGTAACATTAAAATTTGAGAATTTAAATATATCAATATATAGTATATTATAAACTAGCTGGTATATCCGTTCTTCGCTAGGGTGAACTGAAAAATTTAACAACACAGATTGAAGGAAAGAAGTTTTTAATGAGTTAATTTTATGTGAATTGCAAATTAAACAAAAAAGCTTTTTTGCACATCTCAGCTAAACAAAAAAGAAAGAAAAAAAATCCTTTGTTAAATTTTAACTATGTAAGATCTAATAGCTGATAAAAGAATTTTTTTTTTATTTATAATTCCTCGTAACACTCTTGAGGTCAATTTTCAAAATACCTCCCTAAGCTGATCTCTGCTCAGCAAAATTAACACATTGTTAAAAAGCTTTTTCGTAATAAACGCTTAAAGTAGTGTAAATAATTTATATCTGAAAGTGACATTAATATTACTTTCTGTTGTATTAATTTTATTTTAAAATTGTAATATTCAAAGCAACGCCGTTTCTTAAATTATAATGGCGATTCAAAGAAAACATAGCGAAATGTTAACGATAGAGTCAAGTTGGCAAATGCCTAGCTACTTTCGTAGCTCGAGCTTTATTAAAACTTTGTAAAAAGACCCGCCGTGTAGGAGCGCGATGCACGTTAATACTTTATCCAACCGCATTATGATTTACTGCAGTTTTCATACAATATTTTTTGGATCAATACATTTAAAATTAAGGGATATACATAAACAAAATACTCCACTTTGGAAAATTTAATCCGTCAGAGCTAATAAATTAATTAAAGATATTGCACTGCAAAATTAATTATATACACCGTTCACTTAAAATAAGTACTGAAATCCTTTTCCAAGGTCTTCACTAACATACAAAAACATAAGACACTTAAATTTTGACATAAACTATTTTATCGGGACAAAAATAATAATCTTTGCAATCAGCTGAAAACGCCGTCAGCTGAAAACGCAATATCTGCTACAAAACGATTCGGCTTCCTCGCTGGATATATAACAGCTCGGAACCCGTGCTGTTATATATCTTGGAAGAGTGGATTGTAAAGAATATTCCTGCTAAGTATTGGTAGAATATTCCTTCTAAGTTGGTGTGGTAGTTAGGAGAAGGGGGTGCCAGGTCAGGTGTCGTCCACGTCACTTGACCATGGTTCAAATTACGTGATACGTTGCCAAAAGCCCTCATGTAGCTGAACAGTGCGACGTTAATATTCACTCTCTCACACAGTCTAAAAAATACAGTACAGTAGTTATAATTATTTTATAGTTAAAAACGCAATATCTGCCTATTCAATTAAAATTACAGCGTTATAATTAACTACTAACCACAAACAAATTTTGAAAATTCTTCCAATTGATGCAGTGTGAGAGAAAGTTTATTTACTTTAAGTACCAGAACCGATAAAGCATTTATTTTGAAAAAAGATCAATTTCTTTCTACCAAATGTGCATAATAAAATCATAAAAAAACAAACATTAAAATAAAGAGAGATTTATAACAACCCCTCCGTTCAGAACTTTTTTAATTTGAAATAAAAAATAGGCATTATTCTGATCACAGGAATTAATTAGAAGCGATCCCCTTGCGTAGCCAAAACAAAAAGAGTTTTTCACAAACAAAACATAGATATATGCTGACGTGGGCTTTTTGCAGTGCACGCCAGAATTGCTGGCAGATGGCAGAATTTTTCCTACTTACTTGACAAATATCGTTATATTTTGGACACTTCTCATAATATCTTTATAAATTATAACCTATGTGTTATTCTGATGTATAAGCTATATTACTGTAAAGTTTCATTAAAATCCATTCATTTTTTTGCGTGAAAGACCCTCAAAGATATTCACAAATTTTCACATTTATAATATATATTAGATGTGAAAGTTTGTGAATATCTTTATTGAATCTCATAAATAAATGGATTTTAGTAATGAAGCTTTTATTATATCAACATCACATACACATATACCTAATTATACCACCAAACTATAATTTATAAAAAATTTGTAAAAAGTTTCCAAATACAACCATATTTGTCAAGCAAGTAGGAAAAAATTCTGCAATCTTTCAGCCAAATCTGGCTTGCGCTGCAAAGCCCACGTCGGCTATATCTATCTTTATTTGTGAACAGCTCTTTTTGTTTTAACTAAAACTTCCCAGCACTGATAAGCCTCCTGCGATCAAAGAATATTAGCCTATTTTATTTCAGAATAAAACTACAAGTTTTGAAGGGAGTGAATTTGTTAAGTCTTTCTTTTGTTTTAATGTTTTTTATAATTTTATGCACATTTGATATGGTAAAATGATCTTTCAAAAATAAATTTTATCGGTTCTGTACCCAAAGTAATCAAACTTTTCTCTTTCACACTGCATATTTGGACAAATTTTAAAAATTTTGTTTGTGATGTGAGTTAATTATAACACTATATTTTTAATTGAAAAAGACATATAATTGTTTATGCTTAAAAAAAATCTACTGTGCGCGCTGTATTTTTAGTGTGAGGTGAATGAATATTAATGTCACATTGCTGTTCAGCTACAGCTTTGGCAACGGATCCTGTTTACGGGCGTGGTCAAGTGACGTGGTTGTGCTTTGGCACCCTTCTCTAACTACCACACCACCAACCAGAGTATTCCCTTATTTTATAGCAATATTCTTTTGCGGTCCTCTTCAAGATATGCCTTGCTTTTGGGTTTATGTTGAGTATTTTAGCGTAAATATATAGTTTGTCAAAATTTAAGTGTCTTATGTTTTGAATGTTTATGAAGACCTTAAGAATTATTTGAATAATTATTTTTAAGTGAATGGTATATATATAATTAATTTTACAGTGGTATATCTTTAATTAATTTATTACCTCTAACGGATTAAATTTTTCAAAAGTGGAGTATTTTGTTTATGTATATCTCATAATTTTAAATGTAGTGATCAAAGAAAAAAAATATTGTATGAAAAAATTGCAGTAAATCATAATGCGGTTGGATAAAATATTAACGTGCATCGCGCTCTACACGGCGGGTCTTAGGAAGCTCTAATAAATCCAGCTCGAGCTACGAAAGTAGCTAAGCATTTGCCAACTTGACTCTATCGTTAACATTTCGCTATGTTTTCAGTGAATCGTCATTATAATTTAAGAAACGGCATTGGTTGCGAATATTACACACAATTTTAACATAAAATAAATACTACAGAAAATAATATTATGTAATATACTTTCAGATAAAAATTACTTGCACTACTTTAAGCGTTCATTACACAAAACTTTTAACACTGTGTTACTTTTGCTGAGCGAGATCAGCTTAGGAAAGTATTTTCAAAAATCGACCCTTAAGAGTTATGGGAGTTATAAATTTAAAAAAAAAATCCTTTTATAAGCTATTAGATCTACATACTTAAAATTTAACAAGGTGTTTCATCTCTCTCTCTCTCTCTCTTTTTTGTTTATTTGAGCTACGCAAAAGCATTTTTTGTTTAATTTGCAATTCGTAAAATTAACTCATTAAAAACTTCTTTATCCTTCAATCTGTGTTGTTTAATTTTTCATTTCACCCGTGCGAAGAACGGGTATACCAGCTAGTCTCTCTCTCTCTCTCTATATATATATATATGTGACGTCTTACGCGTCTTTTCTTTAACAAATCCTTTGGGATCTTTGCTTCAGAATTAATGTCAACTCTTTTCCAACCAAATCCAAGAAACGAGATGTGAAGAAGAGATGGGAAGAAACGGACTTTAAATATAGGATCTTGTTTTAAGGGGAATGACAATGTAAAGGAATGTTAGACCATTGATATGCGTTGTGGCAGTTGATGATTATTGCAGTTCGTGGTTCAAGATTTAAGTTCTACGTGTCGGGGATAAACATATTGGTGTTCGACTAGAAGTTAGTCGTCAAGCTGCATACCATTGCAGATAAAGACTAGTAGCATTACGGAATAATATAAGGTAGGATTGATTACTTATTAGTATAATTGAGGATTAGGGGGTTCGCTTATTGAGATTGATCAGAATTAGATTAGATCATAATATAAATATATATATTGTGTGTTGCGTATTACGTCATCGTAGATTCTCTCATATTAATTATTATAATTATATTTATTAAAAGTTTAAGTTGAATATCTTAATAAAGTCATATTAAGATAATGTTTGATCTGAGTTCTTTCGCTAACCCGACACCTCTAGCTCACGTTGATACTTCGAGGGATGTACTTCAAGGGAGGTACATCATATATATATATATATATATATATATATATATATATATATATATATATATATATATATATATATATATCTTTACTAGCAGGATGGCCCGGCGTTGCACGGGCTTCTTCAAGTATACAGCTTTTTATGCTTTGGAAGATTCCCCTTCCGTTTCAGTGTCAGCACTTCCTACTGTATATGTGATTTCTATATTAATGTCATTAAAACACTCTTTTTCGAAATATCTTCCATATCTTTGTCCTGTCGAGCGGATCCGTTTTATCGCCACATAGCTCGGTGTTGCAAAGGCTTTTTACGTGGGTACAATTTTATCCCTATAGAAATTTTCCCTTTCTCTCTGGACATCAGTACTTCTGTGTGTGTGTGTTAGTGAGCGATGTGAGTAATTTCTATATTTATGTCATTTAAATCACCTTTTCGGAAAATTCTGTCACTTCTCTTTGTCACAGTCAGGTTTCTTTTCCCTCCGTTCAGACCAGCGTTGTATGGGTTTTTTCCAAGTACAAAACTCCCTTTTTTCACCGAGGGAGATAAGATCTTTTTTTTCAAATTTCTATTTTCGATTAGAAATTTACAAAGCTAATCCAGTTTTGTTCTCAAGAAAACAGAGAATGTACGAATTTATTATTAAATAGATAATTTAATAATAAACAATAAAACGCAATATAACTTTAATTCTTAAAATAATTATTAATTTATACCAATTTTCGTTAAATAATGAATCAAAAAATATGTACTGTTATCTATGAAGCGACTGTTTTACTGTGGATGCTTGAATTTTCCATTAAATATATGTAACTGTGAAAAAAGAACTTGGGGAAAAGCCTAAAAGTTTGCTTACAATCCTTGTATAGAAAACATTTAAAATGAAATAGTACTATTTAATAAAAACAGGTCAGCATTTTCCTATATTTTAAGGTTTTTCAGTAAATTATCTCTCTAAAAGCTATCAGTTGCGATGCATTATTAAAAACTAAGATCGTATTAATTATTTTACACATGAAACAATTAATTATTTCTGAAAATTCAAACAAATAAATTGGATTTAGAAAATTACTGGAAAATTCATTATTTACACTCATTATAAAAAAAAACATTCAAAAAGAAAACATTTTTTTTCTGACAGAAAAATCTTTTATATGCTTACGTACTCTCCGTAAGTTGTTTTTCCGCACATGCGCTATAAGTGCTCAAACTCGTGTGTTCTGAGGTAGATTTCCCATAATTAACTATTACTGGCATTTAGCGATTTTTCCAATTTTTTCGTTGTAATTTTACAGCTTCCCAAGACGGAAAAAATACATCTTCTTTAAAAATATTTTATGTATAAAGAGAAAGCAGATTTTTTTAATTTCATAATTGCAAAATTTTTTTGAAGTTTTACAATATTTTGTTTCAAATTAAATTGGCAAGAACTAAAAAAAATGTACCAACCTGTTTCAAAAATAGTTTTATCTTTTTTTAGGAATTTAAATTAGAAAAATTTAAAACATTGCAGAAATTGAAATTCTAGTAATATTTTTCAAGTTAATCACATGTTAAAAGCATTTATTTTTTAAACAAAGTTAACTAATACAATCCATACAGCAACGTCATGAAATTCCGTTTTGGCTGAACACTAATTTTCGATGCCAGCTTTCGTCTCATTGTTGTAACAATAACAATGCAGACAAATCAAAGTTGGCACCCAAAACTGGTTAGTAAAACTGGTTTTAATTAGTATCGTTTTAACTGATTGCTATATCGGACCCAATTGTAAATCTAGACCATTCTCGAATCCACTTTAACCCCCATAAAAAAAGTCATCAAAATAGTTCCAGCCGTTTATGAGGATTTCAGTCACAAACATACACACAGAAGATTTATATATATAAAAATTATTTAAAAATATATTAATTAAAAATGCTTAAAAGTATGAAAAAAGAAAAGTATCTACATTTTTGTAACGAAGACCCGGTTTGGCCAGTTTGGCTGAAAATCGATTTTCGACGCCAACTTAAGTAATTTTTATAACAATTACGTTGTTACAACAATGCAGGTAAATATTGAGTTGATTGTTCTTAATTAATATCTTTTTAACTAATTGCGGTATCGGACCGAGAATTGTGAATTCGGACCGAATATTAGGCGCCTCTCCCTTGCAAAGTCAGGTTTTGGGCTCCGAGTCGGATTGACAAAACCATACCATAACATAGGTTTTGGACCCCGAGTCCAGGCCCTCTCCGCGATGCGGTGGTTGAGGTGATGTACGTTATGACACTGTCTTGGTAACTGGGAAGGGAATCAGAGAGGAATTCCTTCAGAAAAGATGGGAAATATTGAAAGTTGAAATCATATCCTGATTGGTCAAGATTGTACTATAGGAATATCTGGAGCAGATGTTTTGTGTCCTGCGACTAAGTGGGCAAGCCGTGCCCTTATTTGTTATAACAGCACTGATAACCTTATGCACCTGTTCTAAATAGCTCCTGGCAATTTATGCAACGTTGTACAGTAAAGAGCAATTTTTACCGTTGCATTCCTCAAAAGAAAGAAGTAAAATATGTCCCTAATTCCTCCTTCCTCCAAAAAAGACCGTACACACATTAATTTCGCTCTGAAGCTCTGCTTGAGTTTGATTTTGCGAATGTATTGATTGTAAAGATCTAATGTATCGATTGCTGCTTATTTTCTAGGGTTATTCCAAGTTTTTTTTTTGTCTTGTGATGATTCATTCGATGAACTCGTCCCTTTATTTTGGTGTTGTAATGTAATACTTCTTAAAAGTGACGACTTAAAATTTCTTGAAATCATCAAAAGTCGGCCTCACCTGTGATACCATTTAGTATACAGTATTTAGCATAAGTTGCTGAAAACTTGTACAAACGATAATCCATTAGAAAAAATTGAAAGTGACTCTCTGTAACATAAATATATGGCGAAACCGGCTCGACTGACTGCCACTTTTTGACCAAGAGTGAACAATAATGGGGAATGGGGGTAGGCTTACACCTAGATGTGGGTAATGGACATGACAACGTAGTCTTTCCACTGTTGTCGGTTAGCATATAGTTTGAAATTCCCAGTTTTGGGGTAATGCACCCGGGAAGAACATTTGACAATAAATATATTCAGATCTTGTTTATACTGATTATGAATCGATCCCATCTTACCCTATAAGGCCCTAGTCTCAAGTCGTCTACTCTATGCTTTATAGCATTCCTCATTCAATTCACCTAAAACGTTCCACAAACGATACCACATTCTATGCAGCATTCATTCACTTAATTTAGGGCTTCTCTAAGTTTCAGCATTTATGTCCCAATATTCAATCAAAATTTTCTCCACCTCCCTCTGCACGAAAACATGTATTTAATTCATTAATACTATATTTTTACTCCAAAGCTACACACAAACCGACTTTAACCTCTTAAGTGCCACCGGCGCATATAAACGTCTCGCGCAGCCAAATCTTTAATTGCTCCGGACGTATATATACGTCTTTCCGAGAAGTACGATATCTTCTGTGTACTACTATACTATAAAATTATTCCGAAGGATTGGAAATGCCATACAAAAGGACTTTGACCGTATTTGCGAAGGAAATACTGATTTTAGAGGATTTGCTAACTTATTATTTTTCTCTTCCCCTATTAATCCCCCCTACATTGTAAACGGTGGCATTGGGGTGCAGATGGCATAATTTTTAATCTGCAGTCAAGGGATTAATTAGAAACCGTACAAATAATTATTACGAAAAGTGTTAATTTTTGTAAATAATTTTATCCATGACAAGCCCACGGGATTTTTGGTAATTATTACGGGTGTGCTTTACTTAATATTGTTAAATTTCTTATCAAATACAATGTTCAGTTATGATACATTTATAAGTGTATTATATCCGTATAAATGTGTGTTTCATTTTTTATTAAATCAGAATGTATTTTGTTTGTTTACTTTCAGTAAATTAATATTTTTTTTAAAATAATCTTTTGTTTTCGACTTTGAAGTCTACTCGCGTCCCCCTCTTTGTGTTATCAGAAACCTCTTAAGGGGCGTGCCCCACAGTTTGAGAAATGCTTATTGAATCAAAGTTCTCACTTCGGAGTTTTCGAGAGAAAGGACAATAGTCAACATATTTGGTTGTTATGGCGACATTATTGGAAACGACTGAGGAGTGTCAACTGGAGTATATGATAGGCACGTTAAGAAAATCTACTCAGCAGGCACTCTTTCCTTTCTCAGTGAACCGCTTGCCATTATTTCGAAGTTTGGAAAACTTATTTCTGGATGTATGCATGCAACTCTCACACATGCATTAGTATTTTTAAGGCTTCAGTAAATCCTGGTTTCGAGAAAAAAGTTTAAAAAAAAATCTTAAAAAGAATCTTTTGATAGAATCTGAAATATCTCACAAAATGAAAAAGAAAACTAGAAATATTCTCGCTTTGCATAGTCAAAAAAATCAATTTTAATTGAAGCGTGTATGTCGTTCTATTAAACATTTCTTTACGTATTTTCCAAAAAAAAATATTTGTGCAGAAATAACACCAATGTGTTCGTATAAACATCGCAATATGTATGCAGACTTCGTGAGAAGTAGCATCGATGTATAACTGAGTTAAATCCAATGCAATGACGTTATAAAATGAATGAGAACATTGGGCATTGTGTCCTAACGTTTGTCAAATAACACTATGTCTTGTAACATTTAACATAGCACATCTTATCATTGTGTGTGTATCTTATTGTATTAATCAATATTTCATTTAATCTGAATGATGGACAAAGGGTCTTAAACTTACAAGATATCGATTTTAACAATAGGAAGTCAACTTATTAAAATTATTGTAAAATGTTTACTGTGTTACGTACATTGTTATTTGATTAAAATAAAATTATTAAAAAATAATAACATATTATTATTTCTACTTTAGTATTAGGCGCATGGATAGAGGCATTATAGAGGAATTTAATTATCAGAGAAAAAGTAAAGAATATTTTAGGTCTTCATACCTTCTACAACACTAAGACACAAATATCAATGTCTAAAATACAATTATGGTTAAAGGTTATTCACAAATACTCGTTCGTCCTTCTCAACATTCGAAGTAATAAAAATCGCTAGCCGACTCTTCACGGTCAAATCAATACTATTCTTCAACTTCCAAAACTAGACTAACTCAGTTTCGGTGAGCGACACCCTATTTTTAGGCCTCATGGATTTTTCTCGAAAAATCTACTTGCGTTATAGATTGTGATATTAGTAGATTTCTTCGGAATATCCAGAAGAATCTATAGGGTCACGAACTCAACAAAAATGATCGCCAGAATGGTTGACAAGTTACCAAAAGGTCGCCAAAGTACCCAAAAAATGTTGCAAACTTGGTTCTATCGCCAAGTTTCATTGAAACGCAATTATAATGTAAGGAATGACGTTGCATGCAAGCATTACAATTTTAACATAAAATGAATTCAATAGAAAGTAATACAACCATATTACAAATACAGATAAAAATTATTTAATCTATATTAAAAATTTATTACATAAAATTCGTAAAATTCGTATACATTGTATTTTTAAACCAGTATAAAATGAATTTAACCCACGAATAAGTATTTTTCTTCTTTTCAGATTGTTTAATAAAACACTTTGTGAAGCTTGCCTAATGAATATATTCAGAAACCTATTTCGAAACAATTTACTAAGTCTTAATGGAATGGCATTATTTAGAAGGAAAAAGAAAGATTGATAATGGAACACTGATAGATGTTATGTTGAATTTATTGTAACATACAGTTACAAATGAATGTCTGAAGAGAAAGAAGATTGGTTGACAAACTTAATGAAAACATTTTACACAGTTCCTTCAAAGGTGGGAATAAATCTAATAAAGTCTTTGGAAGCAAGCATGAGTTTATTTTCTTTCTGTCGTAATAAAATATTCTGAAAAATTTCTCGAAGGGTGATTGAAAGTGTTCTTTAAAAGAAGGAGTTAAATATGTTTCAAACTCTTAAGAAATATATGAAAAAGAAGTCGCAGTTTATTTTAAGTAACTATGAACTGATTTAAGGATGAATTCTGAAACGTTCTCTTCCAGTCTTATGGGTTAGAAATTGATTTATTTAATTTGTGAGGTTAAGTAATGAGAATATTATTTGACCCTTAAATTATTTTATTTAGTTGCGTATTGAACATTTGTTCAAAGTTTGAACTTTTAATAAACATAAAAACAGACCTATTTGGGAATTTGGTTTTATGCTCTTAAAAATTGTACTTCCTATTGATCCCTCTCCCTCAACGAATTTTCTGGAAACGAGATAGGAAGTATTTTAAAAAATACATGAAATATATCTAGTCGAAAAGAGAATAATAATAAACTAAATTATTATTAAAACATCTAATCAATTTTTTAAAATATTCTGATGTATAATACGCGAAAATAAAAGAAATATCCTGTATAAAGTTTCAGAAATAACAACACAGAGATTGTTATGACAAAAATCAAGCAATCAGAATACAAAATAAAATACTTTTTTTTTCTATTTTGGTCTAAAAAAATATTAAATTTCAGAGCAAAAAAATACAACTCAAAATTTAAGCTGAGATAAAGTAAAAATTTTTTAATTTAATACAAACAATTTAGGAAGTCTACAATCATATGTAATTAGCTACTTCAAACACTACTGTCCTATTCGCTTTTTATAAGTTACAACAATGGAAAAAAACAAGAAGAATATGTCTACTAAATAGTTTATGAGCAAAATAAATTTATCTCAAAATCCTACTTAAAAAGCCATTGAAAGCTCCTTTTCAATAATTAATCATCACACGTCAAGGGATATTCTTTGGTAATAATAGCATTCCTTTTACCAACGACTAAATATTTAGTTTTTAAAAATCACCTATTCTTTCAGGCCATTTATGCGTGGCCAATTAAATCGTTTCTTCTCATCTCAACAACATTCCTGATTTTCTTTGATTTTACCGTCTAGTGCTCGCGTCCTGATTAACCGATTTAAGCTCCGCCCACCTCGAGCTCAACATTTCTCTATTTCTCTCGCATTTTTCTGTTTTTTTTTCTCTGGCACATTTACATCAAAAACTTTAAACTTTTAACAATTTCCTCTCTATTTAATGGTAAATAATTTTAATCGAGGGCACATTTTGTCGAACGTCGTGTTTTCCACCTGACAGGCAAGATATAAAATTTCAAAATATTCAGGGCTCCATACACCAAACAAGCATCTACTGTAACGGATACTGTTATAACAAAATTGCAAGCGATTCAGTTTAATAAACACTTTTAATAAAGATTTTATGGAAAACTGTGATCACACACACACACACACACACACAAAGTTTGGGGACCATGTGTCATTGTTCCACTGTAGACCCGCCTTTTGGTGAGGCTTATGCAGATGAATTCCGTCAAGGCTCAAAGTCCTTCCTTTGGCATAGTGTAGAAGTTCTTAGAGGGGAGTGGGTGACTGCTCAGGTGTCAACCTTATCACTTGACATTTGTTCAAAATAATGAGGTGACGCTCGTGTTGCTTTATAGAGTGATGTTAACAAACACTCACTCACTTTATGAAGAACATTAAAGTATTCCAAATACCAAACGATATTTTGGATAAGTGAAAATTAATTGGTGTTTTTGAACACATGAAATAATACGTAAAATTAAGTTGTTTTAATGTGGGAATAAAAAAATATTGTTATGAATTTTGTGCAAAATAGTGCAAATCACATTCATATTTGGATGTGTAATACGATTATATTACTCTATGCTGTATTTATTGCATGTTAAAAATTGTAATATTGGTAACGAATGCCGTTCCTTGCGTTATAAGGACGATTCAATGGGAACTTGGACTCTTCTAGAAATTAGTGGAAAATTCAAATAATTTCACGAGCTATGACGCTAGCGGATCATTCTCGCAGGATCCGCGAGCCCTATAAATAGGAGTAGCTCACCGAAACTCAGTCAGTATTGTTTTGACTAGCGATTAGTAGCCTTGCTTTGAATTTTGAAGAGTTGGCTAGCGATTAGTCATTACTTCGGCTGTTGAACGAGCGAGTGCCTGTGAATAATTTTTATATGCTTGTATTTTACACTCTGATAGTTGTGTCTGAGCGCTGTAGATGGTGTGAAGGCCTTCTGATATTTTTGCTGTCAAATCCTGTATTTCAAGGATTATTTTTCGACAATAAATTCTCATTGTCCTTAAAAAATTGCCTTGTTCTATGCGACTGATTAGCACAAAATCGTCGAGCCCCGATTAACGTAACAATATATTCATCATTATTAACGGGCACACAGCTAAAATACAATTTTCTGTGATAAAGTTCTTGATAAATGTAATGTTCTCATCCTCTATAAGCATTATTTAGTCACAAAAAATATCTAATCGTGGGTTTTTTCCCCCTGGGTGGTGGTTAGACGTTATAGCCACGGCGCATTTAGGACATTTAACTTACTTTTCAGGACAGAAAAAATGAATCATACTACAATAAACTTTTTATGAAAAATTAATATTTATGTAATAACTATTTCTATAACAATATTAAATACAAAGTATAAGTGAAATCAAATAATAATAAAATAATTGTACAACATAGACTATATACTTACTTAGTAAATATATAGAATACTTACTTAGAAAATATATGGAATACTTAGAATATACATTGTGTGAACCGTTGGTATATATCCACATTTTATACTTTATTTAATTTTAGTATAAACAGTTAGAAACAAAGCAATATCTTTGAGAATTTAAATTAATTATTTCTTAAGTTTGATGAGCTATTTACTGTGGAACTTAATATTATGCAAACGTTTTCTCCGAGTAGGAAAGCTGTAATGAATTATTTTCGAACTCAAGAATCTTGTACCACATATTGTAAACAAAGTTTGTTTATATTTCCCACCCCCAACATTCTCACGTGATTCTAAATGCCCTCTCTCGAGTACAGGAAAAGCTAAAATTTCTAGGTTATCTTTCTGTTCTAGGTGGGCAGGGGATATAGCCTCTATCCACATATAAAGGTTTTCAAAAACCTAAATTAAACATTTTTCTTTTAATTGTACAATTGCTTAATTCATTCAGATGAGAGAAAAGTATACTTAAAGACAGGTCGAAAATTTTTTCAAATATCAGAAATTTTATTTATAGTAATCAAAATACAATTTGTAGATTTACACCGAGAAAAACTGGTTTTAGGTACCCATCAGAGGACATGAAATGTAAAAAAAAGATATCGTCCTACCATCCGTATTAATTTTTATGCATTTTAGCTTCAATTGCGCATACATTAGACTAAATATCAACCCCCACTTTGAGAAAATTTTAATATGTGGCTAGACGTATTAGCACTGCCCTCTAAAGGGTTAAAAGTCTGACGCTTCATCAATTAAATGTTTTTATATCAAAGAATCAAACATGCATTTTCTGCTCAATTCTGAAAGATGAATGCTTTCTGTTAAAAACGATTAAAGATTAATCGGGGGTCGCTGTTCTTTTTCCTCAAAAACACCAAAGAAGAATTATATGCTTTACAAGATTGAAAATATAAGAACGCGAGATTCAAAAAGTTAATCTGTTTACTAAAAAAAGATTAAAACTGCGAAACTCAATGCAAGCTTATTTAATATATATTTATTGAATATGTAGACAATATCTGCACAGTTTGGGCAACAAGTAATGTATTTTACAAGAAAATAAAAAGCCTTAAAGCACTCTCCGTAAAAGGAATTTTTTTTGTCTCATTGCCCTTCTCAAATATAATTAATTTAATTGTTATTCACAACTCTTTTTTTACACAGTCTTTTTTTGTGCACGGTTTTGAAATAATACGCATTTTTTATAGAAAGGATTTACTCTAACATGATTTGGGATTCGATAAGTTTAACATTGTTACGCTAGTGTAATATTTGAGGACTTCAGACTTCACATTTGGCACACACACACACACAATACTGGGAAACAATTTTTTTACGGGGAGTTGGAAACCTCTCTCTCTATATATACTGACAATGTTAAATTGGCTGTTTTCGATGTACCTTTTCTCAAAATCTGTTTCATGTACATGCTTGAAATTTTTCATACTATTAAAGTACACCTCTCTCATTATACTAAAATGAGCTTTTAGCTAATTTTGAATTTTTTAATAAATTATGAAATATTTTATCAAACATTGCGAAATTTGACCCATTTTTTATTTAAAACATTTATAAAAATTAAATTTTTGAGTTTTTTACAAAAAGCTCATTTTAGTATATATAAGACATCATTATAAATATATAAAAAATTTACATACCAGTGAACAGTAGTTTCTCAGAAAAGGTACATCGCACATTAAAATTTACATTTTGAGATAAATTGACTTTAATGCACACACAGTGAGACTTCTAATTGGCTAGGAAATAAAAATATAAAAGGCTTAATTTAAAATAAAGATGCATGTTTTTGTTTTTATATCAGTCGTTATATTTTTAAGCAAAAACAAAGTAATTTTTTACAATTTTTCGCCTTTAAAATCGGCGTGGCCCAAATTCAACGATTATTTAAAAATACGTTTTAAAGACTTCTAAATACCCTAGAGGTTAAAGTAAGGTATTTTTAAAAGGTTAAAATCTATACAATTTGAAAATGTAAAAACCTCAAACTGTCAAAAAATAAGATTTTAGCTTTCCAACACCCCTTAATAAAAAGTATTAAAACAAACGTAAAGAATGCTTTAAAATTTGAACGACATCTTAAAGTTTGTTTAGTTTAAAAAATTGCACATGAAAAAATTAAACAAAACATAAAGAGCGGAAAAATTAATAATCAATAGATATTTTTATGAAAAAAATTGATTTCCGAAAATATTTCGAAGATAAATTAATTTATCGTCCTCCATTGTTGTTATTACTTGAGGGAAAATGAACCACTCATGATCTGCAACAACGAAAGGAATGGAAAATAATGCCAACACTAAAAAGCTTTTTAGTTCCATACATGCTTCCGGAATTCCTTCTAAATGCTTCTTAGTTCCACAAAACTGGAAATACATATGTACACATTCATTTCAGAATACAGGAACAAAAAACAAATGCACGAGGAGCGTCATGTGACAGTCATCATCTAATTTTAGAGATGATATAGCAGTAAATAAGACGGTACATTTTCTAAAAGCATCACTGGACGAAAGGTTTCCATAAAATCAAGGGCATAACGAATACTGCAAAACCTTTAATTGTTGGCATCAATTTCGACAATATGTAACAATGAATGGTTAATTACTATTGTTTATTAAGTATTTAAAATCTTTTCTCGATGCAATACCTTTCATTTCTAATTTTATATTAATTATTCTTTCTGAATCATATTTGGATTTCAAGTTAACGTTAAAAAAATGGGAATGTTATAACGTTAAATAATATGAATGAATAAATTTAAAATACAAGATATTATAGTGTTAATTATTTAAATGTTTCATTAATCCCTCTCTCTCTCTCTTTATATTTAAGAGAAAAGAGCAATTGCTTACTCGCTAACTGAACATAAGGTCTATAAGACCTACAGACTTGAAATTTGGCAGACATGTTTCTTTTGCTGAGTAAAGGTTTGCGAAGAACGGGGTTTGCAAAGGTTAACTCACAAGAAGGGTATCAAGATGTTAAAAGAGAGGCATTTTGGTAGTTTCCCGTTTTTAAACAAGTATACACACATTTTTTGATTTAGAAAGGTTTTCGTCCTCGCGTGGATACGGGATGTGTCTTGTTGAAAAATACACTTTGTACAACATTAGAACTCTTTCTCCATACATTGCCCTCTATAACCCCTTACATCAGTGCTTCTCAAACCTTCAATATTTGCGACCGAATATTAAATCATTATTTTCATCGCGCCCTTCTTCACACAATAACAATGAATTGAATTCAGTAATGCTATATTTAGATGCTAAAACTACGATACGACTTTAACCTCTTAAGTGCCACCAGCGTATATAAACGTTTCGTATAATCAAAACATTAATTTCACTGACGTAAATATACGTCTTTCTAAGTACCATCTTTTTTTTTTTGTGGACTGTTATTCATAAAAAATGTCTCCAAAGGTCTTAAGTGCCACCAGCGTATATAAACGTTTCGTATATCCAAAACATTAATTTCCCTGACGTAAATATACGCCTTTCCTAAGTACCATCTTTTTTGTGGACTGTTATTCATAAAATGTCTCCAAAGGTCTTAAGTGCCAGCAGCGTATATAAACGTTTCGTATATGAAAATATTAATTTCCCTGACGTAAATATACGTCTTTCCTAAGTACGATCTTTTTGTGGGCTGTTATTCATAAAATGTCTCCAAGGTCTTAAAGTGCCACCAGCGTATATAAACGTTTCGTATATGAAAATATTAATTTCCCTGACGTAAATATACGTCTTTCCTAAGTACCATCTTTTTTGTGGACTGTTATTCATAAATGTCTCCAAAGGTCTTAAGTGCCACCAGCGTATATAAACGTTTCGTATATCCAAAACATTTAATTTCCCTGACGTAAATATACGTCTTTCCTAAGTACCACCTTTTTTGTGGACTGTTATTCATAAAATGTCTCCAAAGGTCTTAAGTGCCACCAGCGTATATAAACGTTTCGTATATGAAAATATTAATTTCCCTGACGTAAATATACGTCTTTCCTAAGTACCATCTTTTTTGTGGACTGTTATTCATAAAATGTCTCCAAAGGTCTTAAGTGCCGCCAGCGTATATAAACGGTTCGTATATCAAAATATTAATTTCCCTGACGTAAATATACGTCTTTCCTAAGTACCATCTTTTTTTTTGTGGGCTGTTATTCATAAAATGTCTCCAAGGTCTTAAGTGCCACCAGCGTATATAAACGTTTCGTATATGAAAAACATTAATTTCCCTGACGTAAATATACGTCTTTCCTAAGTACCATCTTTTTTGTGGACTGTTATTCATAAAATGTCTCCAAAGGTCTTGGAATGCAATAAAATTACCTTGACAATCTTTGCGAAGTATTCACTTATTTCAGATTATTTCCTTCTTTATCCCCCCCCAAAATATATATTACACGCGCGCCTACGTGGAAAACGATTGTCTTTAGAAAGCTAATAGCGTAACTTTTATTTGGCAGTTAAGGGATTTATTATAAACCGTACAAATTATCAAGATAAGTGTTACTTTTTGCATATAATTTTATGTATGACAATCCCATGGGATCACTAGCAATTATTTTAAACTTGTTTTTAACTTTTATTGTTAAATAAATTGCAAAATACATTGTGTAGTATTGATACATTTATAAGTGGACTATTCCACTGTAAATGTTCGTTTATTTTTATTTTCTCAGAATGTATTGTGTTTGTTTACTTTCAATGAATTAATTTCTTTAAATAATCTTCTGTTTTCGACTTTTCAAATGCAACCTCTCGTAGAGTTGTCACGCCATCCAGGGGGCGCGCCCCACAGTTTGAGAAACGCTGACCTACATGTAACACATCTCTGACTCCTCTTGATTCATGTACGCTACCATCTCTTCACTGATCATTAAGGACAAATGAAGGTCTGTGACGAACAGCGTTTCTATTCGTTCTCTGGTAAATGCTTACTTGTGTATTACTACTTGAATTCAGTCTATGGACTGTATGATGATATGCTTGTTAAGTAGTGTTTCATAACGCTCAAACGTTTTCTTTCTTTCTAATGGACTGAAGATTGATGTTTTACCATTGCAGACCTAGTATATTCCCGGAAGCTGATATCTATTTTTAATGCAGCACCATATAGGTGGATACCAATAGCCTCAAGTAATTTTGACACCCAGTTTCCTCCCTAAGGGGAAGGTACCTGAGCACTGTCGTTACCAAACCTTTTCTAGGATTTAATTTTGTCGAGAGCAACCTATCCAAACAAACACTGTAGGGAACTTTTACATGCTGTGTAATCATACGACATGGCTGCTGTCGATTTTCTGCATAATCAAATCCACTGATTTAGACCGGGGGGGGTGAGCTTGCAACCTTGGGTGCAGAAGGCTAGCTACAAACCAACCACACCACGCAGCCGGCTCACGCTCAAACGTAATTTTAAAGATAATATATTTTTTTGAGTATTTAGAGTTTAGTACAAGAGTGTGTTTCCTTTTTCATTGAAGTTAGTACAAGGATAATCTGAGGAACTCTGTTGGGTTGCGTATAACGGGGTTTCGCCAACCTTTAAAAAAAGAGTGCCACTATTTCATAAAAAAAAACACCTATGCGTGGTACTTCCAACTTTTTACCACAAACGAATATGGAAAAGTGAAAAATGTCACTTATAAACTTATGATGGGATTTTTGCCCGAATAAGTAGTAGAAATTTAAATCTAATACAATAAATAAGACGAAGTACAAACTTAGGTATTATTATTAATAAAAATTTTACAAGTTCAACCAATTAGGTAAAATTATCAAATAAAAATGAGAAATTTGAATAATTTAATTCAAAATAATTATTAAATGTTCAATACTTACCTAATGGGGCTTCTGAATTACTATTTATTTTTTATTAAGATGACTTGGTACCCTTTGAGCCAACTTCTTTATTTACGTATTTAAAAATTATATTTTAGAATTTTTATACAATGTTTCTCTATTCAGAAAATATTACTAGATCAAAATTTTCATATGTTATTCACACAATTTTAAAAAATTTTAATTTTTGAAATTGGGGAAAATTTTAAAATCCTACTCCTTTTGTAAGAATTAATTTTTTTACCTGAAATTTTTTATAATATTCTTATGGATGTTTTAACAACTTTAGGGATCGATTTTAGAATAACTTCATTCGTTTTCGAGAAAAAAAATAAAATGTTGATATACAGGCTAAAAATCAACGAAAAAGCCAACATGTCGTACATTTTATTTTTTTTTAAAAAAAGTATTCAGTTTATAGCAAAACGGATCCCTAATTTTATTACATGTTTTATTTTTAACACGCAGGAAAAAAAAATTGAAGTGATTGGTAAATAATTGTCGAAGGAGTAGCATTTTGTATGCACTAAGGTTTCGAAAAACACAAACTGAGAAAAACCAGTTTAAAGTTTATAATTCTGAAAAAATTATTATTATAAGCTTAATTAAACGTAAAATACCACTTTAAGATATTATTCATACGTTTTTCTTTAAAATAATTGCATTTTCATCTTTTTTCAACCCACACATTTTTATAAATGATCAACTTTTAGAGAGTACTAATTGCACAAGAAAACTCAAGAAAAACTTAAAAATTTTTTTTTTTCTACACAGAAATTTTAGCTGTTTTTCTTCTTATAATATTAAAGTATTACATTTGTATGAAAAATATATCAGGAATAAGAACTGAAATTATAAAATTATTAATTTAAAAATTTTGCATGCACACATTTCACAAGAAAGAAAAATTACATTGTTGCATTGCCTCGGAAATATTCTGCTTTTAATACTACACATTCTTTTTTATAGTTATTATTTCTATTTATAAAAAAGATTTTTTTATCATATCATTTTTTAGCTTTTTTTTCTAAAAAGGAGGTGTGGCTGAATTGGCTAATTTGTTTTCAAATAAAGTTTTATTCAACTTCTAACTTTCCGACATGCACAAGTGATATATCAATCGAAAGATAATAATGCAAAGAATAAGATTAAATGAAAATAAAAAAAAAAATATAGGTTTGCGATTTTTAGGGTACCAAGTCACCTTAAGTTATCTATATTTGGATTAGCTCTTACAGATACAAACAAAATTAGGTTATTATATGAGCATATCAACTAGTTTTGCCTGATACTTATTTTATTATGTAAGTGGCAGAAAACATTAATTCACAAATATATTTTGAACCAAATTTTGAGAGGGTTTTTTTTTGTCTGAGTCAACCCCACTTCAATAAAATTGTGAAAATAGTTATTAATTATCTTTTCAACAATTTTCAGTAAGTCTTCCCGTGCCACTGTTACAACTCCACTGTACAACACTGTGGCATGCGTGCCACGGGTTGACCACCCCTGGCTTATATGACAATTATTAAACTTTCTTACTGTTTTTTTAAGATATATTGAGAAAAGTAGGATATTTAAAAAATTCTCGTTCCATTGTTACCGCTTGTGTCTTGGACAATTAAAACTTCTGTTTTATATAGTGCGCTATATATATATATATATATATAATTCATTAACATTTTTCACATGCAATAAACGAAAAGTTTTTAACAAATATATAATTATATTAATGGTTTAAGTAAATAAGTATTAGGAATGTTGTGTCTCTGGATGAGCAAAGTTAACCAAACTTCTAAACAAATTGATAACGTACTAAGCCTTTTCGAATTATCTTATAAGAATTCTACGTTAGAAGTATCGTTATTTTGCTTAAAACAAAAGTTAAGAACATCTTCCTACGGAGGTAGTGCTCTTAATACTTTTCTAAAAGTGAGTAGCTATTGGATTCAAAATGTCAGCTTCAAACAAAAGAAACTAATTTTGGCAATGCAGGTAAGGGCAAGAGCTAGATGAAACTTTGAAAGAAGACTGAGGAACAATGCCCTATTAAGTGAATAATGAATAGGACCTTTTTGAAATTCTCCATTGTTTAAGGTATCGTCTTACAAACAGGATTAGAGTGCCATTGAAACTTTGCATTCCATTGTTTCCAAAAATATCGCATTGCACTTACTGTAACTTCATGAGATGACTCAATTAACAATAATACGTCTTTTTAAAGAATTTTATTGTGAAATATTGTTTGCAAAGTTGTCTCAAGATGGAAAAATTTGTTTTGAAAACTTATTCGATGTAACGAACTTATTCTAAGTTATTTAATAAGTTGATGAATTTTTTTACACAATTATGTTGTCGCAAAATAATAAATTAAATATCGTTATTTTATTTTACAGGGCGTCTCAATAATAGCACCCAAACTCTGCCCAACCAGATTATTCATTCGAGATACATAAAAAAAAAGTCCCAAAAATTTGTACTTTTACAATTCATAGATCACGAGAAAAATACGGTAAATAATGAATAGATAATAGTTCATAATAGAAGTCGGGTGAATTTCTGTGCTCCTGCGTATGTTTGGCTCGACATGGCAGACTTCGACCTCTGGGATAGACATGGGGGTCCAGTTCAATGGCAACTACGATCACCATATATCACACCTTAAGAATTTTTTTTTATGAGACAATCTCAAGGAATTGATGTATCCAGAAGTCGTAACTACACAAAAAGACTTAGTTGCTTGTCTGCATAGTGTCTGTACTTCGTTAGACACCTCGCTGCTGCAACGTGTACACTAATGCATTCCACGGCGTGCTCAAACCTTCATCAATATGCACAGTGAGCACTTTGCACATATGTCTTTATAAATATTTGCAAATACTGTTGTTGATGTGTCTAACTGAGACTTCATACTTTGTTTTTCGTATTTTTCTGGTAAATCGAGGGTCTTATAGCTACAGTAGCCACCCATCCGGTATAGTGGTTAGTGACGCTAACTACTGTACTGTTGGGACTGAGTTCGAATCGCAGAAAGAGCTCAGATATTTGTAAATGCTTAGTGGCCTTGCGGTATGGGGATACTCTAAATAGCCGTCGATCCACTAGCCCTCTAATGAGGCTGGTGGAAGGGGAAGAGAGAGCGAACGCCCCGGTCACTCACAGGGTGTTTTATCTCAAAATTGGGGTGGAACCGAGCCAAATAGTGATGTCACCTGTATGGTACTCAAAGTTACGTCTAACGACAGGCGTATATTTAGTCCTTTGCCGCTATGAATTTCGTGGGCCCCCAGTTTGACATCGTCAGAGACAGGTGACATTAGTAACAACAATAACACAAAGGTACTTTGGGCATTTTTTATGTACTCCCAACGAGGAATATGGCTATGCAGAGTTTGGGCGCTAGTTTTGGGGCACCCTGTATGTACGCACTATTCGGTATTACTTTTCTAGCTTTATGTAGTTCTGGAGAGATAGAAACTCAAGTTTTAGACCAAAATTCTACATTTTAATTGGCTTGCCTTATTGTTTTAAATAACTACTTATTCTGTAAAATTAACATTCAAAAAAGTAAACCATTTAATATTTTTTTTAGATTCTCCAAACTTTTTCACAGCCGGTGGGCTTCATATTTTTTTGTGTATAAATAAAAATATTTTTGTTTGGGTGAATAACTCATCTTAAAATAATTCAAGTCAACATATGATTTTTCAAAATGAATTGTCAGAATTAGAAATATTTTGCTTTTTCAAATTTACTACTCATTGTTGTATGGGTGAATGACTCATCTTAAAATAATTCAAGTCAACATATGATTTTTTCAAAAGGAATTGTCAGAATTAGAAATATTTTGCTTTTTCAAATTTACTACTCATTGTTGTATGGGTGAATGACTCATCTTAAAATAATTCAAGTCAACATATGATTTTTTCAAAATGAATTGTCAGAATTAGAAATATTTTGCTTTTTCAAATTTACTATTCATTGTTCTATGGGTGAATGACTCATCTTAAAATAATTCAATCAACATATGATTTTTTCAAAAGGAATTGTCAGAATAGAAATATTTTGTTTTTTCAAATTTACTACTCATTGTTGTATGGGTGAATGACTCATCTTAAAATAATTCAAGTCAACATATGATTTTTTTCAAAATGAATTGTCAGAATTTGAAATATTTTGCTTTCAAATTTACTACTCATTGTTGTAAAGTAATACAAAAACAAATAAATAAAGGAATTGTCTTCAAAATTTGCACGCACTTTGCTGATACACAAAGAGTTACTTTTTAGCTAAAATACCTGCAACGTTGCAGAGAAAAAGTAATATTTTCATTGAAGCAAATTGTAACAGGCTCTATTCTCGATTCTTACTAATCTTCTAGGGTAAACACTTTCCTGGAGTTATCTGACTAAAAAGCCACTTTCTGTAAAGGAACCATGATTTATGTCGATGATAGTGCTATTTAAAGTCATGGGAAGTGGAAAGTTAGAGGAAGGTTAGCGATTGCTGCCATGTTGAATCCGCAGAGTTAGAGATGTAATCTAAACTACCTGGTCAGAATTACTACTGGGTAATTATCAGGATTGAAGAAAAAGAACCAGGCAGGTAAGTTCAAGACGCCTTGTATTGCTGTGGATCTAAGCCTTAAGTATGGAATCAATTATTCTGAGTATTTAATTTAGTAATACACTGCTGGACAATTGCTAAGGACGGATCCCAAATTGCTATGTAGCATAACATTAAGCGAGACATGAGGCCTAGTAGGATAAAATATAGTTGCCACACTGTTCAGACATTAGAATAAAGAATATTTATTGTTCTGGAAAGTACAAAAGCTGTGAAACATCTGAAAGAAAAAAAAAATGTTCATTTGATCTGCGTACGGAGAAATGAAACAATGCATCTAAAAGTCAGCAGGCACCTTAAAGAAAGGTATCAGTACGGGATATGTCCACCGTGGAGTGTGATGCAACATTCCACACGTCGTACCATACTTTGCACAACATTATCTAGCAGCTGTTGAGGCAATTTATCCCATTCCTCTGTGAGTGCACGGATGAGGGTGTTCTTGTTTGTCGGAGGATAGTTTGGACCAGCAACTTGCCTTCCCAAAGCATCCCACACATTTTCAATGGGGTTTAGATCTGGAGAACGCGCTGGCCATACGAGACGTTGAATACCCTCGCTGTCTAGACAATCCTGAACAGCGAGTGTTCGATGACATGTTGCGTTGTCGTCCATAAAAACGAATTTATCACCGACAGCACCACGGAAAAGACGAACATGAGGAAGTAGAACTTCATCAATGTATCGTTGGCCCGTCATAGTCCCATTCGCAACCACATGTAGGCGCGTGCGGCCATTGTCATGATGCCGGCCCACACCATGATACTGCATGTCGGATATCGATCTTTTTTCCTGGATATTTTCTGGACGATAAGCAGTACCACTCTCGCGCCAGATCAGTTGGCGTCTACAATCCAAAGACAGACTGAACCTACTCTCATCTGAGAATAGTACGCATGCCCAGTCCTGTTCAGTCCAATTGTGATGTTCACGAAACCATTGCAAACGGGCAGTATGGTGCTGTCTGGTCAATGGGACACACACAACAGGTCTGCGTGCGTATAGTCCTCTTCCCCTCAAACGTCCGGCAACAGTTTTTCGGGAGATCTGCGTTCCTGAGGCAGCAAGAAACTGATTTTCCACCTGCTGAGCTGTGGTGCGCCTGTTCCTTTTTGCTGATAGGACGATATATTTGTCTTCTGCAGGCGTCGTACTTCTAACACGACCTCCCCCATGCCGTCTACTACACATTCCAGTAGTTTTAAATGACTTCCACAGCCGTGAAACAACGCTGTGAGTGATGTCGAACTCCCTGGCAACATCTGTTATTTTTCGCCCTTCTTCGATCTTTTAATAATTCGGTCACTCATAAAATCATCTATGTGATGTCGGGAAGACATGCCAAAAATTTTAAGTTCGTCTATTAAATCTTTCCTGTAAAACTTTGACTTGAAACAACAACTGTCCACACGCGTCAAAACCTTTAAAGCTCTTATGAACGCTATCACGTGATGAACAGACGTGGAAAAAAATTTGCATACTCATACTTCTTCTTACTAATATCCCGCACTTATTCTAATTTTCCACATTTTGCTTCCTTTCATTTTGTGGTTGCTATGGATGATAGTGTTATCCGTCCTTAGCAATTGTCCAGCAGTGTAAATGTGACTGTTCCCCATAGATAGTTATTTGATAGCCATAATATAAAAGTGTTTATATTGTTATAATGTATCTTCCTTTGGTACAAACTCACACATCCACCGGCAAGAGTTCGTAATAGGAATATGAAAGAAACAGCAAAAAATAATTTAATTATTGATACTTTAAGATTATAATAATATTGGTCAGCAATATGACACATAAATAATATTACAAGAAATTAAAAGAGATGAAGACTCTAGTAGTTGAATTCTTATCTGTTCTAATTTCGTTCTTCTGGACTAGTGATTCCAAAGGGGGTCTACATACCTCCAGGTGTTTATGACGACCTACAGAAGGGGTACATGCAATCGAAAAAAATAATTTAGGGGTGCATAAGGTGTAAATGTGGGTCTATAATAGTGGATCTAATTAAACCAGATCATGACTTTAATTTTTTTAAAAAATTTTATCTAGTGGAAACCAAATTTTGGCAATTTAAATGATTTGTTTACTAAATTTAGTGAGATTAATTTGTGGTTACAAGTGACAGCATAAATTTTATTAAGAAAAAGCATAATTTCTATTCCAGAATTAAATTAAATAAGTATAATATTGGATTTGACACATACAATCTATGAAGACATTTTAACTTATGTTCAACATTTAAATGCCCTTTACTCAAATTTTCAAATTAGGTTTGGGATTGCTTTTTTAATAGTAATACCACAGTAGACAATGAATTTATATAGAAACATTGAAAAAATATCTCATTACAATAGGAACTGATTCGAATAGGCCCTAACGATCGTGAAATAAAGTTTGGAAACGGATGTCAGCAATTTTGGCTTTAAAAACATATATGTTATATGTCACGAATTATAGAATATTGTGAGAACGTTTTCAATTGCTTTTCCTAGTGAAAGGGAGTTTCAGTGAGTTTGCCAATCTCAAAAACAAAACAAAAAAAAGGAAGGGGGGGGACACTTATTAACAAGGGAGATTTAGGGTCAAATCTGAATAGATTGATATTAAATATTGAGCATTTGTTATTGAAGCACCAGATTCATCTCTCTATACGGAGCTTTATCACTAATATACTTGGGCTTTTGGGGGGATTGTAAATTCGCGTATATTTCCAACCAGCTCTAAAAGGAGGAAACGGGATATGCAAATGAATCAAAGTTCTAAGGAGAGTGTTGTAGGTTAGCGGAGAAGGCTATTGAGCCAAGAGATACATAGAAGGAGCGCTAAGAAGATTCAAATTGATTGTGTGATCAGTTTCTACCTGAGATCAGGCAGAGCTCTACATTCGGAAAGTTGAGCCGATGGGAAAGGAGTGAAGTAGTAAAAGTCAGGTGATATTTAAACTTCAATCATAGGATACTAAGAGTAAATAAACATTAGAGTTAGTGTAAATTTAAAGATTGTTAGTAATTCAAATTGCGTATATCTCTCGGTCCTCTTATTCCGGTAAACCCATTCGATATTGAGTTTAATAGTTGATTATTATCATATTTCGTGATTTAATTTAATAGTATAGTTAAATCCCATTGACGTAGACATATTGTTTAATATTTGTATTTAGAAGGTTGCTACTTGATTCAAGTGAATAAATATTATTTGTTATTGTAAAAATGTCGTCTGGTAATTCTTTGCCTCAATTCAATCTTAGTGTCCAGAGTGGAACATAGGGGGAATATCACATCTCTGCGTTTAAAAAAAATAATTATTAGGTAAGCAGGGGTCTACCCGAAACTGAAAAATATGGCAAGGGGTCTATGAGACAAAAAAATGTGGGAACCTCTGTTCTAGACATTCCTCAATACTTTGTAGTACCCAATTTGATGGTTTATCGCAGCGATACTCAGTCTGCAGCCCACCGGGCTTTCTTGAGTAACCCTCTTATTGCCCATTGCACAAAAAAATTAAATTATTTAAGAACAATGTATTAAAAATTTAACGGGAAATTTCACCAATGAAGCAATCAAATACATCAGTTTTGCTATCGATGTCGTACGGGTATGAATCGGAAGATTTTTTTTTCTTGTCTATTTGTACATGTAACAGATAGTAATAACAAATAGCGAATTCAACTGAAGTAGTGGCTATTTTAAGGATAAAACTGAGTTTAAATTATAAATTAAAATAATACTGATTTTCTTTTCGTTGCCATTCTATGCTTGATAAATTAATGTTTGAAATAAAAATAAGAGAGGCTTTATCAAAAGGAAAAAAATTATCAAACGGTTTGGCAGCTTTGTTTGTACAACAATGGGTCGTGGGTGGGAATGAAACCGAAACAACTTCACTACTCAATAAAAAATGGATAAAACTAAAACAATTATGTGTTTGATAGAGATTAATATATCATTAAAAGCAAAAAAAAAGAGAGTTTTAATATTTTGATCAATTTTCTACATTTTAAGAGTCAAATCTTGCCTTGGTCTTATAATGTTTTTTCCATTAATCCTAATGTTGTGAGTTCGCGACAAATAACTACCATATGTATGTGACCCAGTAGGAGAGAGAAAAAAGAGGTTGAGTACTGCCAGTCTACTGCAGCGCTTTTCAAACTGTGGGGTGCGCCCCTAGGCGGCGTGATAACCCCCGGAGGGGGGCGCGACCATATTGAAAAATCAAAAACGAAGGATTATTAAAAAAAATTATTAATTTATTGAAAGTAAACAAACAAAATACTTTCTGACACAATAAAATATAAAGAAAAATATTTACGCTGATGTAATACACTTATAAATGTTTCAGTATTACACAATGTATTTTATAATTAGTTTAACAATACTAAGTTATAAGAACAAGTTTTATATATACTTTTTCCAGTGACCTCACGGGCTTGTCATATATATACGTAAGATTATATGCAAATATTAACACTTATCTGAATAATTTTTACGGCTTATAATTAATCCCTTAACTACCGATTAAAATTTACGCAATTCACTCCCCAATGCTACCGTTTGGCACGTTTGCAAGCGTATGTGGTGTATTGGCGGGGAAGGATAAAAGGAATAAATGAGAAAATCCTCTGAAACAAGTAAACTCTTTGCAAATACTGTCAAGGTCATTTTATTGTATTCCAAAGCCTTCGGAATAATTTTATGGATAACAGTGACAGAGAAGATCGTATATCGGAAAGACGTATGTATACGTCCTGAGCAATTAACACACTGGCTGATCGAAATGTTTATATACGCCGGCAGCACTTAAGAAATAAAATTTGTGTTGTAGCTTTAGCGTCAGAGTATCTTTTTTTCGAATTTGATGCATTGTTTTAGTATGAACGGAGGCGTGATGAAAATTATGATTGAATATTGGGTCGCAGGTAGTGAATGTTTGAGAAGCTCTGGTCTACCGTATTCCGCGCATATTGTTTCATTAAAGACCAATAATCGAAGAGCGACATTGACACTGACCTTACTAAAATATATAAATGGAAGGAATTTAAATTTATGAGAGCTATATTGAACTAGATATTGGCATGTTGAAACTCGGTCCTGAATTTCCTACCAGACGAACTCAAGATATCATCACTGAATATTTGAATAGTTAAAATTGTATTTAAAACTCTTAATTACAACTTATTATAGTAAAATGTAGAACTGGAAAAATATCTAGATGTGTGATTCTACAAAATAATGTCTACTTTGTAGTACTAGCATCCATATAGGCTTGCGATTTTATTCCGCATGCTTAAATTATTGCTCATTTACATACATTACAGTTCCTCTTAAGGCAAATGCTCACTTATCAAAAATCATAGAAGTGTAATATTAGAGTTTAGTTAAAAATAATATATGTGGAATACTTCTACATGCTCAAGAATGCATTGTTTTTTTAATGATTTGAATGCTGGTATATTGCGATACACTGAATCTGTTCTCACTCCTCAGTATTCAATAATGGGGTGTGTCCGGAAACTAAGCACCGTTTCATTCTACCACAACCGTAGATATAGTTTTGTAGTTCAACACGTGTGCACACGTATCTCTCTTAGATTGTCAGTCCAATGACGCAATTATAGACGGATTGCGTTGTTTTTACATGTGTTAGTGAGCGTTCAAAATTTTTAAGACGATTGCCAGCGACGTTGACAGAAAAGTGATTTCTGTAGTCCATTTTTTGAATTTTAGGAATGATAAGCCAGTTGAAATTTATTATTAACTTCTAAGATTCATCGTGAAAATTTAACGAGTGGCGAAATGATAAGAAAGATGGTTTGACATTTCAATGATGGGTGCATCAATGCTCATGACGATGAATGGAGTGGGCGGTCTTCTGTTGTTAATGATGGTTTGGTTGAAAAAGTGAAAGAGAAAATTCGTGAAAACAGAGGATTTACAATAACGTTGCTTTGTTTATGAGTTTCCACAAATTTCAAAAACTGTTAACTGGCCGCATCTTTCTTTGAAGAGGGTATAGATGAGCTGGTTTGTCGATATGAAAAATGTCTGTGCAATGGTGTTGTTGTTGTCACTTATGCCGCATGATTGACAATAACATCAGATCAAGGCCCACAAAATTCATCGCGTCTAAGGGTTAGATTTTTACCCTTGTCGATAGCCTTAGCGTTGAGAACCATGCAGATAACAGTACGATTTGGCTCGGTTCCACCCTAATTTTGAGGGAAAAAAACCTGGGGGTGGTCAGAAGCCTCCCACTTCTCTTTCCCTTCTACCAATCTCAGGAGAGGATTTGCGGCTCGATGGCTATTTAGAGTACCCCCATGTGGCGAAGGCACTATACAATTACAAACATCCGTGCCTTCTCCTGGATTCGAGCCCAGGCCCCACGGCACCGCAGTCAGCGTCACTAGCCACTATACCGGATGGACGGCAGGTACAATGGTAATAACTATATAGAAAAGCAGTTTCCGCGACATGTTCTTTCATGTAAAAGGAAACTTTGCTTTGAAAAAATATTTTTTTAGGCGAGGTTTTCCAAAACTATACATTGTTTCTGGAGACGCCTTGTGCAAATGCTCTTAAATTCTCTCATTCGTCATCAATCATCTCTTGGACAATCCTTCACCACTTTATCCCTCCTGAACAATCAATCCTTAATTCTGTGAGTGTGTGGACTCAACATCAATAAACATTTAAATAATTCTCAAAACATTTCTTTGCTTATATATCTTATTAATTACACTTAATTTATCTAAACATTCTTTAAAGTATCTAATGTAATATTTTTAAAGTTTTTTTTAACTATTTAAAAATTTATTTTACATTAAAAGTAAGTTTTTTTACAATGAAACTCAGAAAAATCATGCTCTGAAATGTTTGAATAGTTCCCATATTAAGGGAAATATGCGCTAATTATTCTTCGTATTTTCAGCCATTACAGTATTTTTAAACCACTTTAATGATTACAAGTTACAAATTATATCATTACTAACTGTAAAAAGGAAAAAAATCGTTATTTTTCTTGTATTAACGATTCTCGCATTATATTATGTTCCAGGATTAAATTTCCCTCCACATATCTTCAGGTACGAGACAATTAGTACTTCCCCAAAATAGTTTTACTAATGCTTTAAATATACTCACAGCTTCATTTTCTATTTTTAATGGTCTGTGAAAATTTAGGAACAATATTCATTTTATTTTGCTGTGTTATTAACATTAGCCAGTTTGAAAAAGAAATATACTCTAAAGAACATTAGAATTGTAATATATAATTATTGTAATTATATATTTTGAAAAACTCTTATCTTTATAATTATACGCACCTTCATTCGTATTAAGTAATCATACCTAATTTTATTTCAGCATGTAGCTTAGATTGTGAAAGGTTGTCACCTCTCTTTTGGGAACCTAGATATGTGAGAGGTTGGGAAGAAACACTCGTCATGATCCAATAAATCTGTTTATTTATCACACAATAAAACGACACAAATTTTATTAATAATAGTAAGAAAATGTCTCGGTGCTAACCGCGAAAATGGAACAACGACGATAATACACGAAAGTTTAGGAGATTATCAACTGATTGATTGATTGTATATTAAAGTCGCGCTGTTCAGCTACACGAGGGCTTTTGGCGACGGACCGGAGATTATCAAACTCAATCCTTACTTCATAAATGATGTAATCTATCATCCAATTTAATCTAATATCAATTTAATCTCAGTGAACAATCATCACTTTAAAGCTTCTTCCAAATAAGTCTTTAATTACAATAATTCAAATATGATACTTACCAGTAACAATCTCACCTGAATCGGGCTAATCTTCTCTCCTACTCTCTATTCTAGCTAGAAAACTTCTACTATATATAGCAAGTTAATTTGAATATCATGATTTTCTTCTTCCGAAGGGTTGGTTGTGATTAACGCAAATTGATAACCCAAAGATTTCGCAATATGATTACTGAAGTATCGCAGATTGTTCCTTCACAAGATCTACGTATGAAAATATACAGCATGTCCCAGAAATATCACCCAAATTTAGCACAGCTAGATTTCTCGTTGGGTATAGATGGAAAATGTTCAAAGCACTGTACCTGTATAATCCATAATTTACGTGAAAAATACGAAAAACAGAGTATGACGTCACAGCCGGTGCAAAAAAAAAAACACCGTATTGGACACATAAACAGCAGTATTTGCAAATATTTGTAAAGAGTACAGACGTGAAATTCTTATGGAAGTCAGAAAATAGGTATATGCAAAAGATAAGCAGGAAGAACAAACGGCTATCAGCTTCTGTTGGCATTTCTAATAGCTGGATCATGGTTTGCTGAAAGTGCGGCTTATAATTCCGCTATATTCCTATACTTGCATTAGTCAAAATTTGATGAATTTCTGGCGAAAATGAAACCACGATGGGCTCACGAACGCCATACAGAACGTTGATTCCGAACGGCTTCCCGCTACTAATGCCCGGTAGGACAAAAAAATGCCATGTACATTTTTAGGATCATCGAACCACATCACGGACCATATAAGAAAAAGTAAGCTTTATTGCAGACGGGTGACAATTATGGTGCAATCAAAAACTAAACTGGATACGGGATACCACATCTTTCTCAGACGAAGCAAGTTTTTTGAGTGCAATATGATGTATGGAAGTACCAAAAAGAACGCACTTGGCCTCCTTGAATTTGAGTTCATCATACGGGTCTTGCAACCGATGTGGTGATATGGATACCCATTGGTACACTCAGAGGGTGGATTAAGGTAGTTGGATGCCCCTGGTGGTACAAGATTTGAAGCCCAAGGGCTGAAAAGCCGAAAAACGGAAATTGTGAAAAGATTAGCAGACCGTATATTATCAAAATAAAATGTATAGCCATGAATATCGAGGCAGGCTTGAGTGATGAGTGCACACGTCGCAGCCGCTCGGTGATCACCGATCATACACACATCAAGGGGCATACACACGACCTGCTAATTCCGTTTTTATAATTACTACGTCTCAATACATCAGTTGCTTTAAAATCCACCGAAAGAAAAATATCCAATAGTGTGACATCTGGGGATCGTGATGGCGATAGAATTAGATTTCCATTTCTAATCCAGAGGCCGGAGTGCGCTATTTTCAGTCAATCACGTACAAGGGAACAAAAATGCGCTGGAATCCAATCAAGGACCATCATGCATCATCATTGATTCATTCATCATCATTTACCGTACCTTTCTCGTAAACTATGGATCATGCAGGTATAGTACCTTGGACCCTTTCGTCCCTCTCTCTTTCCCGGCTAGAGATGTGAGAGGAAGGGAAGAAACAATAGCCATAATCAGGAACAATCTATTTGTTAATGTAACAAAATAACAACAATGATTCAATTATTTTCAACTAGAAGAGATACTCAATATGAACAAAATGTGGATTAGTAGCAAGATACACGAACTATATGGAGACCATCAATATCGATCCCCTTATTACAGGATCAAATCTGCTATCTTACTTAATTTAATAGTAATTCAACTATAATGATCAATCGTCACTTTGTATCTTTCCTCTATCAATAATTTGAAATATTCCATAAAATGTTATAATATCTGATCAGTAGCAATCATTTTTATCTCACCACGTTCTCTCTGCTTCTCCTCATTGAACCTTGACTATATATAGTAGACTTAATTTGAATATCACGGTTTCTTTCTCAAAAGGGTTGGTTGTGAATAAACGCGAATTGATAGCACAAAGATTTCCCAAGATAATTAGAAGAAGGCTCGCGAATGGATCCGTCACACATTTTATATACCAACAAGGATTCTAGCTGTGCAGAATTTGGGTGCTATTTTTGGGACACCTCCTGTCCGTATACAACTAAACCTTTTAAAGTTTAGAAACTCTCCTAAAAGGACACGTAGAAAATTTCAACATTCCTAATTTTAAGCAAGTTTTTGCTTCAAAATTCTACCACATGTATATCCACAACAGCAGGTTGATCTTTGTTTATTTATTTTTGCTTGTGTCCTTAAGTGCGCATTAACTTTTAATTAAATTAAATATACCTCGTGGCGGGTTCACGCGTCTTTTCTTTAACGTGTCCTTTGGGTTCTTTGGGCCAGAATTAATAGCAACTCTTTTCCAACCAAACCCAAGAAGTGAAGTGTGAATGAAAGATCCAAATTAACAAGCTTTTAAATATAGGAACTTAGAGAAAGCGAGATGGCAATTTGTGGCAGTTGATGGCAAGTATAGGAATGTTAATATAGTTCGTGATTCTAGTTTGGATAAGGTTACGGGGAGGTGATTAGAAGTTATAAGTGATAAAGATATAGAGAACCAAAGTGTATACCAGTGTACGCAAGTAAACACAAGATTGTCTTTATGATATTAGTGATTGATTCTTCAGACTGCAACAAGGTAGGATTGAATATTTAACATTAGAATCAGTGATTGTATTAGAATTGAGTTTAGGTGATTCAGTTATTGATAGTGGTCCGAGTTAGGTTAAGTCGTTATTATCGATATATATTGTGTGTTGCGTATTTTGCCAGCGTGGATTCTCTCACATTAATTATTATAATTTAATTTGTTAGAAGTTTAAGTCAAAATTCTTAATAAAGATATATTAAGATTATGTATGCCTCTAGTTCTTCCGTTAATCCTACACCTCTAGCTCACGCTGGTACTTCGAGAGATATTCTCCCAGGGGGGGGGAATATCACAACCGAAAAATGACAAAAATTTTGCAAATATGGGATACGCTCATGACGCTCACACGGTAAATACAGTCATGGGTCATTGAGTTCAAAAGTGACACTAGATTTGTACTTGTTATTCTACTACTAAAAGTTAGGTAAAATTTAAAATTTGATAATTGCGCAAAGATGTTTAAATATTAAGATTTTTCAAATAGTGTTTTTAAAAATAAACAAATAATCTTATATGAGACGAGTACTTTAAAATCAAGTGCATCTTAGTTAACTATGTGCATTATTATTGCTTACAAATTTTTACTTTATTATTTTTACTTTATTATCAAAAGTCGGCAACTGCGAAATGTTTGAACTGATTAGCTGGAAACATTACGTTTATCATCTGATTATGTCATCACGTTAATTTATGAAGTGATTGGTTGGAAACACGTGATTGCATTTACACGTGACTATGATGCCCCAATTGAGTTATGAACTGATAGGTGTTTGTAACACGTGATTGCATTTATCATGTGACTATAACATTACATAAATTTATGAGCTGATTGGACAGAATTACATGTTTATATTTATCATGTGACTATGACGTCACATGGATTTAGTCCATGATATAATTATTTAGTTTTCAGAGTATGGAAAATCACAAAAATATTCGAAATATTATTACCAAGACCAATTATTATACCGAGACCAATATTATTACCAAGTCAATTATATTTCAAATTATTAAAAGCTTTTGAAATTGAAGGGGCCAAATTATGTTTATACGTATATTTAAAAATCACTTTACACTTGGAATGGACAATTTTCGGTAAAGTAACAAATTTTTAATGAATTAAAAAAACAATAAACAGAAAAACAACATAATATTTGCTCATTATCTCGTAAGTATAAGACCCGAAAGAA
This sequence comes from Trichonephila clavipes, assembly GCA_019973935.1. Lineage (NCBI taxonomy): Eukaryota > Metazoa > Arthropoda > Arachnida > Araneae > Nephilidae > Trichonephila > Trichonephila clavipes. The sequence continues at coordinate 48,728 of BMAU01014955.1, forward strand.
ATAATTACGAAAATTTAGTTAATTACTTTTAAGTTTACTAAAAACGTGTAGTTCTTGCAACGTTCTAGAACATAAAGTAAACACTCAACTCTGTTCAGGCTGTATTCTCCAACAAAAGAATATAAAGCAAATTAATTTTGATAATGCAGATAAGCTCTTTTCTAAGAAATTTAAGAGAGGAAAGTGTTTCTTAAAAAGATAATAAATTGATAAACTCTTTTTCTGTTAAGAGCATAATGAGAAAGTGCTTTTGAGAAATTATATATTACTTAATTAATTATTAATAGAATTAACAATTAGTTAAGCTTTAAGTTGTTTCCAAAAATACCTGGAATCTTCCTACACATATTTTATTGAATCACTTATGGACCTAAGTGGGAATTTTAGGTTATATAATATTATAAGTACGTATTACATACAGAGTAATGTTTTTAAATAAAAAAACGCATCGCCCTTATTATTAATTATTTAGTAATAAAATAATATTTTTCTGCAGACATTATATTTAAAGTGACTATTTGAGGAAAACCTTAGTTTAGAAAAAGCATATAAAAATGAATGTCGCAACATATATATAAAGTATTTTAAGAATAATATAGAAGAAAAATTTGTTATTTAAATAGAATTTTTTGATAAAATCTGAAGAAAAAATGACAGATTTTCAAAACATTCTCCTTTTATGAAAAATGTTCTATAATGAGGATATATATAGCTAGGCCTATATTTGCTTATATATAGCTTGGACTTCAATACCAGGTTTGAATTACAATTTTTGAAATGGTTATATTATTTTCAAAGTTACTATCAATTAAAAAAAATCAGCTATTTTCTGTTGAAACTTCTCTACTGTCTAATATACTGCTCAAAATAATTAAAGGATATTGCGGTTTTAGGTGGATCTTGTGGCTGGGAATCTTTTTAGCTGATTGATACATGATCGGCATGTGTAGTAGGTTATATGAGAATAAATTACACATGTTTGGCAGAAAAAAATGCATTTTATTGCGCATTTGTGTACAAAAGGAAAAAAAACACAATTTGTGCATATGAGAAAAAAAGAATAAGAAAAGGTGTTTTCTTCAAAGGACATCATTTTCAGTAGGGGGTATGGTTTCCACGGACGGCCAGCAACGTTGAGCCCCTTTGAGGCATGGAGTCAATGAGGCTATTAATCACGAGTTGGGGTATTCTGTCCCACTCTTCCAGAAGAGCACTTTCCAGTTCTTGGAGAGTTTGTGGGGGTGGTTGGCGGCCAGCAACTCGTCTTCCTAGAGCGTCCCAAACGTGCTCTATTGGATTCATGTCTGGAGAACACGCTGGCCATTCCATTCGTACGATTCCGTCCTCGAAAAGGAAATCCCCCACCAGGTTAGCACGATGTGGCCTGCAGTTATCGCCCATTAAAATGAAGTCATCTCCTATTGCTGCAGCGTAAGGGACTACAATAGGTCTGAGGATCTCAACCCTATATCGGCGAGCAATCAGAGGTAAATCTCGAATGATGTAGAGGTCTGTGCGCCCGCCAATGGAGATGCCACCATACACCAACACTCCCCCACCGCCAAATCTGACACTTTCGTGCATGAACGCAGGATTATTCCTACTGCCACGATCCCTCCAGATGAAAATACGCCTATTATCCGGATGAACAGAAAAACAGGACTCGTCAGAAAAAAGAACATTGCTCCATCCATTTCTCCTCCAGTTCACATGCTCTGTTGTCCACTCACTGCGGTCGCGACGATGCCTTGATCTTACTCTAACACATTCCTTCGGTCGGCGAGCATTCAGACCTACACCATGGAGCCGGTTTCAGACAGTCTGAGTTGAAACCGTTGTGCCAGTAGCCGAGCGAAGGTGTTGTTGGAGAAGAGTAGCGTTCATATTTCGGTGTCTCCGGGCCGTTAACACTAAATAACGATCTTCATTGGGCGTTGTTGCCCGTCTACGACCTTGTCCTGGTCTTCGGCCTGCACTTCCAGTCTCCAAAAAACGGTTCCAGATCCTGAAAATCACACTTTGTGACACTCCAATGGCTTGCTCTACTTCAGCTTGAGTTTGGCCCCCTTCTAACCTACCAACAATTCTCCAAGCTTCTGAATCGGTTTAATGACTTCGCTGAGACATCGTACTCATCGAAACAAAGCAGTCACTGAATGCCGATCATCCTTGTCTTCATTTTAGTTGAACGTCAAATTTCATTCGCTGCCGCTGAAGCGACGTTTTTGACGTCGAACTCAAAATTAGCATACTCCACAGTTTGAAAATCAGAAAAATTTGCATTTGTGATTCTCTTCTTCCATTCTTGGAAAAAAAAAAATTCGCTTATATCTTTATTTTATATGAAACTTACAATATCATTTAACTGTTTTGAGCAGTGTGTAACAAAATATGAATAAATCTACTTCTAAGTTATGCGTTTCAAAAATTTCAGTTCAACCCCAGTGTAGAAGCCCTATCGGTATATAAGCAAAATAACATTATTATAAAAGCAGAAGCATTTTTTATAAAAGGAAAATCCCTTGTACATATGCTATTCTTTCAGTATTTTTTGCGAGAATATGACATTTAAATAACTTTTCTTGCAATAACATTCGTAAGACAATTTTATATCTATGTTCTAATTCAACTGCCACTAAATATAAAAAAAATATTCATTTATTCGCTTTTTTAAAATCACATTAGACAGTCACCTGTTATATATATGTACACACACACATACACATATATATATATATATATATATATATATATATATATATATCATAACACACTTCTCACAGTTTACATTTTTTCCACACGCACATACACATTGGACATCTTACACATTTAAAAATTTCTACATTTTTGACAACCAACCAAATTAGAGCCTAGCGAATTACTACAGTTTTGACATCCAACCAATCCATATCCTGCCAAATTTGATTGGCATCTATCTTTGTTGGCTGGTTTAAAAGATGCGTTTATGTATAATCTGGTTTTTTAACTCAGTGAATAGTAGCTTTCCATTAAGTTCAAGACTATTGGCTCTCTTGGTAAAAGCTCTGTGAGTAGAAGTTTTGTAAAATTTTTTTTTTTTGAAAAATCCTTTTCTTATGTAATTCTTTAGTAATTTTTTAATGAATTTTGTGCTTTAAGATTTTAGGAGAATTTGATACAGAATGGTAGTTGGTGGTTTCTCATACTTCTCCTGTGAGTCTTTATACACTTTGAACTTTTATTTATTTTATTTGATTTTTCCGACCGAGTTGCAAAGAGGGAAGTTTGGCTTCTTCAAACTTGTTTAACCCCACTTATTCGGTCCTAAGTCCTAAATTGTTTTCTAACTAACTAGGTTCTTTTTTTGTAGTTCCTTTTCTTTGTATTTTTCTATAAATTCGATCTTCATATTTTGTTTTATATTTTTATTACGTTACTTCTTGTTATTATCATTATTTATTATTTCTTGTTTTTGATATATATATATATATATATATATATATATATAATTTTATTATATTATAATATATATATATATATATATATATATATATATATATATATATAATTTTATTATATTATAATATATATATATATATATATATTATAATAAAATAAATTAAGATACTAAGTGAAAAAGTTGTATAACCTAGAATGCCAAAGAAGAAAGAAATTGGAGTTCAAGAGAACAACAAATGTAGATGCAAAAAGAGTCTTTGGACTAAAATGAATACCTATTATGATTTCTAGAGCTTTCTTTGAATTAGGCCAGGTTGAATTAGGGGCCTATTTAGGTTTAGTAATGCTTAATGGATCCCCCTTCCCCGTACAGCAGAAGTTTTCGACATAATAGAAAAAAAACAGAGCCATGTTGAAAAGTTAAGCCTATTACTAACACTCGTGGAAGATAAACCAGACAGTAAAAATATGAAATTATTAAAAGAGAACAATAATGTTTCTCTCATAAAGATGAATATTAAGAAAAAATTCTATAAAAAAAAATTAGATAAAAACTTGCATGTAAAAATGAAACCCAAAAAAAGGTGTGCAAACATGCAACTTATGCAAATGTCCCGCGCAAATTGATGGAAAAATGGATGTGTTAACACAAGAAGCAAATAAACAGTGGTGCCAACTAGAGAGTTATTTTGTAATTAAACTAAGCACAAAAGATATTTAAAAACTAAACTAATCACAAGATATTGTAAGTAAATTAATAAACTATACTAAAAATAGAGTTAACACAACATAGAAATATATTTACAAATAAATTTACTTGGATAATTGTATTCCAGCCAATTACTGCAAAATTTCATATAATTGCTTTGTATTAATACATCATCAGTAACTAAATCATTGTTTCTTTTTCAAAATTTGAGATAATATTTCTAAGTATTGATAGGTGAAGGTTACTGCACCAGAAAGGCATTTTTAAAATGTTAAAATCAAAATAGTCTCTTTTATCAAAAATATTACTTATTAGCTAATTATTCTTAACGTTTAATTGAAGGTCTGAAAAGTTAGCGGACTAATTATTGTTATTAATTTTTAATAATTTTCAATAGTGGGGATAATAATTAAAGTTTGGAACAAAATCTACTGTATTTCTAAAATAATTAGGTCATCTATGAATCTAGAAAAGTAACAAGATTTGCAACTAACTCTATCATTTTCATAAAAGTACAAATAATTATTGGCTACACAGTTACTAGCAGATCCGCCTAGTGGTAAACCTTTAATTTGTTGATAATAAAAGTTATTATGAAAAATATGTTTCATTTAATACTAGTTGAATAATAGAAAGATATTTATCACATATTTTATTATTTTATTATATATATATATATATATATATATATATATATATATATATATATATATATATATATACTTAATTCGAGAATTAATCCCCTGTTTCATATATTTACAGATAAAAGAAATGGTTTACTTATAGTCATTTTAAAATAATTCGATATTGAAATACGTAATTGTGGAGATTTCCTAGGCTTTATAAAGTAGGAGTAACCCGCGGAACTCTCCACTGTTTCAATAAGATCTCTCTCTCTCTCTCTCAGCATCAATATTTTTATATAATTACTTTATTTTAAAATTCTATATTATTACCTCATTAATAAAAAGTTACAAATAAGCAGACGATCCGAGTTAAGCTACGGCAGAGAGGTTGCAATCAGATTTATATTCAGTAATTTATATTCAGTTGGCTATAGTTCATGGTGTTTGAGTGCTATTTTTCAAGCGTTGCTTTATAATTTTTTTCACTAATATTGACTGTACTACAAGTAGCCAAAATAAACTTTTCTTTTCTAAAAAGTTGAATTATTACCCACAAATATGTCAGTATTTGCTTCTCTTTAGAAATGAAAGTAAGTATGTGGTATATTTATGTATAGTATGAATTCATTTTTTGATAAAATGTATCAATTCTCTAAAATGTTTACCTTTCTTACACTTACTCTGCATCAAGATTGTAGGACTCACACACACACACACACAAAAGGCTACCTTAGGCAAAATAAACAAGGTTTATCCTAATGTGGGACACAAAAAAATCAGTATTCATAGAAACGTAGGCTTATTTCGAAAAACACATTCTAATAAACATGTATAAAATAACAAAAAAATATTATTATTTTCGTACTGATACATGATATCTCTTTTCTCTACTACTATCTTTCTTAATTCAGAAGAAAATTTTTTATTACATAAAAAAAAATATATATTATATATTTTTAATTATATATCATTGCGCGCTGATATATTGGCCGAGCGGAAAAAAATGTTCATTGCGGGCCACATGCGGCCCGAGGGCCGCAAGTTTGACACCACTGCTCTAAACCGTTTATTTTGAAAAAAAAATGTTATAACCTTATAATTTTAATAGAAATGAAAAATATCATTGCTTGATGATAGGATAATCAAACTCTCTTTTATCAAAAAACACGCAAAAATAAGCTTTAAATCATATTTTTTTTATTAACGCACACACTGTGTTACACACATATTAGACAAAGACTAATTCTAAAATTTCATATTTTTTGCGCATGGCAAGTATAATCTGTTAACAAGATCAAATTCTAGAATTTCTCATAATGCTATTTTTTGTGGTCGAATAGTCTAATTTGCTAGTTTACATTTTTGAATAGAAGTTTTTCTAACTTCTAATTTTCCTACATACACAAATGATATATCAATGAAAAGAAAATAATGCAAAGAGTTTGATAAAATAAAATTTTAAAAAACGATACTTTGGTAATTTTGTGGGTATCGATACCTCTTACGTTTTTCCCAAACAAAACTGTATATGCTTAATTATTTCCAAATTATTTATTTATTGAATGTGTTTAACATTTCTGATATAAAATTACGGGAAAATTTCACATTAAAGGAGTGTTGGAAAGATAAAATCTTATTTTTTTTGACGATTTGAGATTTTTACATTTTTAAATTGTATAGATTTTAACCTTTCTAAAAATACCTTATTTAAACCTCTAGAGTAATTAGAAGCTGTCAAAATCTATTTTTAAATAATCGTTGAAACTGGGCCACACCCATTTGAAAGGCGAAAAATGAAAACAAAGTACTTCGTTTTTTTTAAAAGTTTAACGTCTCATATATAAATCAAAACAAGTATTTTTATTGTAAAATGAGCCTTTAATTTTTTTTATTTAATAGCTGATTAGAAGTCTCACTGTGTACATTAAAATCAATTGATCTCAAAATGTAATTTTTGATGTTCGATGTATCTTTTCTGAGAAACAAATGAAAAAGTACAGTATGTAAATTTTTTATGATTTATTTATAATGATAACTTACATATACTGAAATGAGCTTTTTGTAAAAAAACTGAAAAATAAATTTTTTTACAAATCTTTTATGTGAAAAATGCGTCACATTTCACTGTTTGATAAAATATTTTATAAATTATGAAAAAATTCAAAATTAACTAAAAGCTCATTTTTGTATAATGAGAAAGGTGTACTTTAATTGTATGAAAAATTTTAACATATAAAAGTACATATTGTACATATAAAAGATTTTGAGAAAACGTACGTCGAAAACAGCCATTGTCGGTATAGAGGTTTCCTATTCCTCGAAACATTTTTAACACTCCTATGACCCCTTAATAAGTAGAATTGAAAATCTGGAAAATTCTGATAATGTTATTGTTGCTTAGCATTTCAACATTTTACAATTCAAAGAATTTTATACAAGACAGTTAAGTTGGTCTCACTAAAGAATGTATTTCATCGTCGCTAATGTTGAAATTTAAGAATGTTGAATTCTCTTGAAAATCTGAAACTTTTGGAATGTGGTTTTTGATTTTACTTCTGACTTTTCATTATGTACTAATATCTTGTTACGCACATTGTCATTTTTTGAAACAGTAAAAGAAATGTTACAAAAAGTTTGCGAATAAATTTTAATTAATTTATTAATAATCTTGCATTTTTATTTATAAACTTGTACTTTTGATCTTGTATTCCTGTACTTTTCACGAGTAAATTGATATTTTTAAATTGTTTTTGTGAGAGAAATGACAAGTTGTGGGGTATAATTTAATAGATATTATATTTTTAGGTTTAAGTTAATAATGGTTGCTGATAATTGTAATCACGTATTTTTGATTGAATTTAAAAATGATATTAAACGAGTGTATTTTGTTCTAATTCTAAAAAAATAAGATTATAGTAAAACTGTTTTTGTGCGGTCCATTTTTCATACTTTTTGTACGACTTTTTTGTGGGTCTTTTTTATTCGGTACATGCATTTCAACGGCATTGTCACTATTGTAATGGTTTATATTAAAATACATGCATATACTTCAAGACGCTCTGTTCATTCATTTGTCTCCCGACAATGCGCGTTCAATTGCTTTCTCTCAATGCACTAGCAGCACGTGCTTGATTGAAGACGAAACTGTCAATGACAGTGATATTATCAGTAATCTGATGGATTATGAAGATGGACAAGAAGAACCGGTTTCTTTGATGGCGGATAAAATGTATGCAGGGATATAGCTTTGCAACAAATTGGAGAAGCATTTTATAAGCTTAAAATAGATAACAATTTTGAAAGGAGTATGAATTTCCAAAAAGAGTTTCGATCATGCATATCTGGTTATCGTGTCGTTTACAAGCAATTGACCAACTGACCGTCTCTCAAGAACTTATCACTAACTCCATGGTGCCAAAAAATAAATCAATTTAAATTGTATCTTCAAGTGATGGAAACGATTTTCAACTAATACATTATAGGTAGATGCGGGCTACGAATTACAATGAGTAGCAGGAAATTATGTATGTTGATTTTGTGTGAAAACTTCTCCATGCTTGCAATAGAGGAATTAAATGTTTTAAAATATATGTTTGTGTTAAATTATTTTTTTTTGGAAACAGTTTCTAGTAAATTTCGTTAGTATTTGACGCATTTTCTAAATGCGACTTTTTTATGCGGTCCCTTTCCACCGCATAAACAAATTCTGTAGCATGCCGACAAAGTTGTTTGTTTTGTGTAAATATATTCGTGAAATATATATTTTTGAATATTTATTTTCTGCTGTCCATATGTACCGCACAAAAACAAGTTTTTCTGTATTTGATTTAGATTTTCAAATTTAATAATGCAATACAGATGTTCAAATATTAAAATTCTTCAAACAATTTGTCAATATTTTTTATAAAAAAAATTAAAAAACGTTCTTCTACTGCAATGGTCGCCCCACGACGTCCATTAGTGCGGGAGAGTCGGAAGAAAGTTTAGCCATATACAAAATAACTTCTATTTATTTACTAATTTGTACAACAACACAAATTCTATTTACCGAGATGCACCAACTACTAAATATGGAAAGCAACAGCGAGGTAGATGAGATACGAGAAGTCGTAATTAATCGGATCACTTACGTTCAGGTAACAGGTTCAGGCCACACACACACAATTCCAAGTGACCTAATCTAATTTAATACATAGTTGACCAGATAGTCAACTTTAATATTACACAAATATATAAGCCACGAAGTACTCACGCCCACTTCACGTTTAATCAATCACTGCTATCCGTTAGCAGTCTAACCTCTCTCTCTTTCTAACTTGAAAGTTTTAATCTTTATATACAAGTCTTAATTTTCATACTCACATCTTTTTCGGGTGAAGATTTATAATAGAATAACGTTTAAAGCAGTGCTTCTCAAACTTTCAATACTGGCGCCCCCCCTTTTCAATCACAATTTTTATCACGCCCCCCCTTATACATTGATAATGTACTGAATCCAATAATAATGCACTTTGACAATAAAGCATCAATCTTGATTATAAACCGTACAAATTCATGACATAAGTATTAAATTTTGTATATGTTGTTTTTAAGCAAAAAAATAAATAAATAAATAAATTGAAAAAAATAAGTAATAGGATAATTATTATGTTATATTTCCTTTCTCTAATCTTTAAATTAATTTTAATTGAATTAATCATATTGCAAAATGCGGTGACTGCTTAGAAGACAAAATATAGATATCTCAGCTAAATATAGAAAAAAGAACTCAGAGGGTCAACTTCTAGTCATATAAGCATTCCTTTGAAAAACTTTGCTCTGCAAGACAAGCCCATGGAAGTCGCTAATGCTTATTGAACTTGTTCTTAATTTAGTATTAATTAATTAGTTACAAAATACTCTGCAGCACTGATACATTGAAAGTAAACCGGCTGAAGTACCCGCTCTATGCACGAGTTCATTTATAAGAAAATTAAACATTATTGGTATAACCGCTGAATTTTAAGGAGAGTAAAGCCAAGTGCGCAACAATGTTTACAAAAATGTAAAATGATTTTTTTAAAAATGATTGCTCAAATTATAATTAGTTTTAAGCGAACTGTAATTTTAAGCCTCACAAAATTAGCATTTAGAATTGATGTTGAATAATGAACAATAAAAAATTCTGATGAAGAATAATTGTATTATTTTTAATATTTAAAGCGAAAAGACTTCAACATGTTTTAACCCTGGAGCAGGCACGCACTCGATACTAATGGGCGAGCGGGGTTATTGAGTCACCCCAATCTTTTTTTATAATCATTTTTATAGTACACAATAAAAATCGTAATTCCAGTGAATAATTTAATTAAGAGAAAATATACCCACCTATTTTCAAGGACACAGAAAATATTTCGGAAAAAAAGTTATCATACCGGGAACTCAGTCAAAATAAGTACCTTAAGATTGTAAAAAAAAAAAAAAAAAAAACGTTTGTCACTCCCAAAATAGAGGGAGACATGTGACAAATATATTTTAGTTTACGTTAAGGCTGTCAAACAGGAGGATAGTGTCAGGGCCATTGGTAACAATTAAACAGTTTTGCCAGAATTAACGATTTCGTGCACTCTGTGCTCGGCGTGACCACTCCCGGATTAAAAGTGTATTTATTACAATATAGACTTCCTAAATATTATGTAAAACGTTTTTCATTATGCTTTATATGTTTGGGAATACTCATAAAAATAAATCTTGGCCTAGTAATCCTTCAAAGTGCTCTCTGTGCTTTTCCAAAAATCATAAATTATTTTACAAGGAAAAAAGCTCAGCAGAAATAGTTTATTTACAACTTATAGTTTATTTACAAAAACAAATTCATTAGAGCAGGGACGTAACTAACCGTACAAGTAAGTTCGAAGGTCAAACCGCAGCAAATACATTCTGCTGCCTACAGCTGATTGCAATAATATAACAGTGAATTTTTTTATCTTCCTAAAAATTTTTTTTGATTATGGGTCTGTTTTTTTTTCTCTCTGAAAGAGTAGCATTCTCGGTTTGAAAAGTAAACGTAATAAAAAAAATCTCTCATCATGGGAAAAGATTAAATCAAATAAAATGTTTTTTATTTGGTTATAGTATCAAAGATAGCTAATGAGCTTTTGAAGTAAAATATTTTATTTTTGAAAGACGTGATATCGCAGATGATATACATATAAATTATATCAGTGTAAATGTGTATATTTTTTATTATGTCAGAAAGTATTTTGGTTTACTTCATTCCAATAAATAAATTTTTTGAATCTTTTATTTTCGATATGCTCGCGCCCCCCAGGGGGGCGCTCCCCACAGTTTGAGAAAAACTGGTTTAATGACCTAAAATTCCCCAAGAGATTTAATAGTTGAAAGAACGCGGATAGACCCGTCACAATATTATACGGTACTCTTAATTCAAATTCATTTTGTTTACCTTTGTGCATCATTATTGTTAGTAATTACTTATTTTTTTAATAGAAAATTTCCGTAAAAAGTAAGTTGAAGCGCATGCATTGATTGTTTGGAAACGAATGTTTGCATTCATTATGTGACTACGCCATCACAAGAATTATGAACTGATTGACTGGAACAATGTGAGTACAGTTATCATGTAACTATGAGATCACGTTAACCCTTTCTCGACGGGTGTGTCATGTATACATCAGTCTCAAACCTCCTTATGGGATGGCAGGCTGTTCAATGTACTTTTTCGTGGAGACGGGCTAACCTATAGAACCAGTTCGAAAAGCGATTCACCAGTGCATCACCCGGATGCTGGTGACATTTGGGGAGGATGCATAATTTACCAAGAGTCAGTGAATATTAACGTCACACTGTTCAGCTATACGAGGGCTTTTGGTGACGGACCTCATAATTTTGAGCCATGGTCAAGTGACGAGGATGCCATCTGAGCTAGCACCACCTCTCCTAACTACCACACCACACCAACGAGAGGACGGTTTGTGATACACCACGGCCCGCGGGTATCATCTCTTCATCTACGTGACCTAGATTTGTAGGAATAAATGATTGATCACTCAAATTCTCCATAATAAATCTAATTTATTATTGTCTAAATATATCTTGATCAACGCAATACAAGTCTTACTAGTGGGATATGATACTACGATATGAGTGATACTACGTAATTATCAATTCTAAGTAAATAGCACCTGAAATCCTACTCACTATCTTTATGAGAAATTAACCTCAGAATCTTAATAAGCTAAAGTCCGTTCTGTAATTAATCTTTTACCAGTATCTCACGGTGATCAGCACCTCGGCTTTTTGTCTTTTCTTGTATTCTATTCTTCTACTAGTATTCTTCCACTCTATTACTATCCGACTTTTATTCTACTATCCGGCTTCTATCCAACTAACTCGCAAATGCTAAAGCTCTCTTATATACCTATTCACTAATCTGCATATCGTGGTTTCTTCTTTAGAGGATTGGATTGAAATAATGCCATCTGGCCAAAAGATTCCCCAAGAGGATAAGTGAGAAGGCGCGATAAAGCCCAGTTTGAGTTCTCGAAAGATTTAACGTCTTTAGTGGTGCTGGGCTCGAACTCATGACATGCCTGCCACGATCCGATACCTTGACCATTGAACTACCGCAACCCCTGATGCATGTGTGTCTTACTCGTCTCTACAATGTTTTTCATTGATAAGTACGTCGTTGCAAAAAGGTTAATTTAACCCATTGCCTTTTTTGGTGCATTTTCTTTTCTGTTTAATCGCTAACTATAACAATTTAGAAAAAAAAAGTATTTTTCTTAAAAATAGAACCATCTTTGTTTTTGTAAACGAACAATTTGTCCAGTTTCTCTAAAAAGAGCTGAAACTATTTAATCATTATAAAATCGTAAAAGCAGAATAAAGCATGCTTTATATTTGTCAAATACGGATCAAAATGATATAATAAAGCACACAATTGAGTCTTTTTTATATTTGGCTTTTGTACAGCTTTTAGGAATAATAAAAACACGCGCGAGTTTTGTTAACACGTTTGATAGCTTTTTACAGCTTTTAGGAATAATAAAAACACGCGCGAGTTTTGTTAACACGTTTGATAGATTGGTTAGTTTAGTTTCTGCGGGTAATGACAGACGTTAACTAGAATCTTGGACACGATGAATTTCGAAGGCGTTGATCAGGTGACATCAGACGCAAAAACATCTATGTTTACCATTCCACGGAAATTTAAGCAAAAAAATTATGGTTCTAAAAACAGAAAAGGAAACAAAATACCATGAATAAACATTTTGTACCTTTTTTTTACAAACCGATCAAAAAAAGAAAAAAACAATATTAAATTTCATTTGTAAGTTCATTAAACATACTAAATTCGCTGTTGGTAATTCGAACCTGAAGTTAACAATTTCCTTCAAAACTTTACTAGAATATAACTTCCATTTTCTGGGATGGTTTAATGATACATTTGGGGTAATTACTAACTATTTAAGTACCTCTTTTATGTTACTGGACTTCTAATTTAAAAGACTCTTCATCAAGTTGACATTGTAAAAGCTGAAATTTATTCCCGCGTTTTAAACGGCAAAGTTACTTTCTTTCTAAAAGTTAGTTTGAACTCAATGCAATAAAAATCATAGGAAATAATTCATTCAGTTTTAATTCCTTATTCCAAGGTTATTGAAATTTGAATAAGTAAAAATTGAGTACATTAAAAGTACGTAATGTATATTTTAAGTAACGAAAGGCAATTTATTTGTGAAATAGTGTTAAGGTATCCGACTATCCTAAAATCATGAATTTTTTTCAAAAATTGACAATTTTTTTTTGATTTTATTTTATAGGCCAATATTATTAGCTTAATAAAAATACCAAGATTTTTTTTATTTTCCATTCACTAGAACAAAAAAAAGTGTTTTAGCAAAAAAGCAAATACCATAATTTTACACAAGATGTCAGATTCAAAAATGCGTTATACTCGAAATGTGTTTTTTTCGAAAAACTCAAACAGGGACAGCGATTGCTCAAAATGTTTTGAAAATAATTTGCTGAAAATTTTTTGTGTGTGTTCCGTATAACAGTAGAAGTGTTTTGACCTTCGGATTTATCAATCTCTGTTTTATTTCAAAATTTAGAGTCGTTTATGTGAATATAATCACGGTTTTTTTAAGCAATTTCATATAACCACTAAGATAAAGTGCTCTAATTTTTGGAAAAATTAAAATAGTTCTTATCCCGAATGTCATTTCAAACAGGAATAACAAAGTAACACATCAAAATTGAAAAATTGAGAATTTGTTTATAAAATTTTTGTACAGAACGGGCCACGTTTATTTCATTTTTTGTACATTTTCACCAGTTTTTTCCCGTTTTAATAATAATAATTTTTCCTCTGTTTTCAATTTTAGGATACTAAAATATACTAAATAAATCTAAAAATCACAAAAAAGTCTGCATATCTCCATTTTTTAAAAAAAAAAGCTGTCGCAAGAAGTCGGATAACTTAAGCAAATAAAAAAAATAAATTTAAAATTCATTCTCTCCAAACTTTTTCATTAATATCAGGTGTGCAAAACTATCAGAAATTAACTAATTTCATTTAGAATTTTTCGAATGTGGAATTAACAGTGATTACAGCAAATTTCTTATACATTGACATTGATGTAACTCTTAACTGGTTTACCCGTACATCATTCGGACTATTGACATTTCTCTGCAGCCGGTTTACCCGTACGCTGTACGGGAACTGACATTTTCCTCCTTTATTTGATTTGAGCTTATATTTAATTCTTATGGTGAAATTATTTGGGCTGGAGATGCAGTTTATTATGGTACTAAAAAGAATTTCATCCGGTATTTTATTTGCGGGGAAGGCAGAATTTTTTCTTTAATTTTTCCTTTTTTTTCTCTCACAAATCATTCAAATTTGTCTTCTACTGCATGCAATTCTTTTACAATTAGAACGGCAAATTTTGAAATTTCGGGTAACTCAAACATCAAAAACACTTTTTCTATGAAAGGATGAATTAAATTGGGATACAGATTCAGAAATGTCTGCTGATTATTTGGATTATTTTTCAGAGAAACACACAGACAAACCCCTCAACTGTTTGAAAAAGTACGAACACAAGAAATTTTGTATGGTATACGAAATTTTTCCTTGGAATGCAGATTGTACTTGCAAAAAGCAAATATTAAATATTTTTTTGTGTTCCAAAATTATAAAATAAAAAAAAACAGTGATAAAAACTCTAAAACTTAAAATTAAATTAAACGTTTTTTTTTTTCATTTTCACATTCTATTAAGTATGGTCATCAGTTTTATATAATAAAAAAACGTTCCTTTTTTGGAAAATTTTGGATAAGGAAATTGTCCGGTTAAAGGGTTAAATATGTTGTACCTTAATAATTTTATTCTAAGTCGGATATTTAGCTGATGGGACATATTTATATATGCCAATTCAGAATTTATTACGAGAGCAAATGATTGTACCTTGCTTCACTAGATTTATGAATGGTATCTAATGCACCATAATCAGGTTATATTGTTCAATGAAAAGGTTAACAGAAATAATTTTCTCTCTGTCATTTTTTTTTATTTTCGAAGACTTTGTCTGTGATACTATTCCATTATTTCTGATATATCTTGATTATTCCCAATAGTACGTAATACTTTCTTGGAATATAGCCTAAAAGAGAATAAGGTTTTCTTCGTATCAAATAATATAATAACGTATTATTATCATAGGTTACTTCAAGTAGTAAGAAAGACAGGTTTCTCATACTTATGCTTCGACACTGTTTACCACTGTGACCTTGTCCATCGAAGATTTTTTAAGGCATGGGCCAACTGAGCCCTCGGCATTGGTAGGCGGCTCCTTCTTTTGCTATATTCGGCCTCAAAAAGATCATGATCCGAATAATTTTAATCGTCAAATGTTATTCCTAACATATTCTCCAAAAAATTGAAAATTTTGAACAGTATGCCAACTGACAACACTGATATGCCTGCGGTATTATGTCATGTCCGACGTTCGTGTCTGATCCTAGTCCAGCGTTTCTCAAAGTGTGGGGCATGCCCCCTTTGGGGGCGCGAGCTAATTGAAAAGTCGAAATCAAAACACTATTTAATAATATTATTCATTTACTGAAAGTAAACAAAGAAAATACATTCTCTGACATAATAAAAATAAAGTACGGTACAGTCCCGATAATCCGAACAATATCGGACCGACCCCTGTTCGGATTACGTGATTGTTCGGATTAGCCTGAGTAACAACGAAATCACTATTTGAACCGGGAGTACGGGTCTATTGTGTCTATGTATTTTGTCGTAATGTGAGCGTACGCGCCCGCTTTTTTGCCGCGTGGACTGTACTCCCACTCCTCGACGCGTGTGTCCTCCCTCCACCACTCCTAACTTAGTGTGTCAGTGTGACTGCGTGTGTGTGTGCCCGTACTGTTGGCCGTCAGTCGTTCCGCGCTCGTTCTATACTCGTCCGCTTTTGTCTCTGTGTTAATAACAGTGTGATATTCTACAGTGAAAACAGTTTGTTGTGTGTTTTGGACATTTATCTGTGATACAGTGTACGTAAACAGATTGTTATGGAGGAGGAGGATGGAGGTCCAATGGAGGAGGAGGGGAGTGACGACGAGACGCAATGCGATAAGAAGGACGTGGTGCCACATGCAGACGGCGCAGCTGCCCTTGACCTTGCCCTGCGCTACTTGGAGCAACAGCCCGACACTACACCAGCTGATGTGTTATTTATGAGGGCGCTGGCGAAATTACGCATCATCGAAAAAAGACTGTCTTCGTTGCGTCAGAAAAATAGCTGAAGTAATGTAATAAGGTACTTGTTCACTACATTATCAGTACTGTACTGTACTGTACATATTTTATATTTAATCTTATGTTGTACAATTTTTCATACTAAACATTAGTGTTCTGTTCTGTAGTTTATTCCATTTTAAAATTTGTACCATAACTTGATGTACAGTGCGTGAATATTAAATAAAGAACTGTTTTGAATTAAGGTTTACACTGTTTTATATTGAAATATTCACCGATTTTCGTCCTTAAAATTATAATTTTTTTCCCGCTGAGCCGTTCGGATTAGCGGGACTGTACTGTACTCATTTACACTGATATAATACACTTATAAATATATCAATGCCATACAATGTATTTTATAATTAATTTTACAATACTGTGTTAAGGGGACTTGGCCCCTTTGAGCAAATTTCTTTATTTACGTATTTAAAAATTATATTTTAGCATTTTATACAATGTTTCTATTCAAGAAAATGATACCAGATGAAAATTTTTTATATATTATTTACACAATTTTAAAAATTTAAATTTTTGAAGAAAATTGGGAAAATTTTAAAATCCTACTCCTTTTGTAAAAAATTAATTTTTGACCTGAAATTTTTTTTATAATATTCTTATGGATGTTCTCAACAACTTTAGGGATCGATTTTAGAATAATTTTATTCGTTTTGAGAAAAAAATAAAATGTTGATATACAGGCTAAAAATCAACGAAAAAGCCAGCATGTTTACATTTTATTTTTTTTTAAAAATATTGAGTTTATAGCAAAACGAATCCCTAATTTTATTACATACTTTATTTTTAACACGCAGGAAAAAAATCGAAGTGATTGGTAAATAATTGTCGAAGGAGTAGCATTTTGAATGCACTAAGGTTTCGAAAAACACAAACTTAGTTTAAAGATTATAATTCTGAAAAAATAATTATTATCTTAATTAAACTTAAAATACCACTTTAAGATATTAGTTATACGTTTTTCTTTAAAAATAATTGCATTTTCATATTTTTTTCAACCACACACTTTTATAAATGATCAACTTTAGAGAGTACTAATTGCACAAGAAAATTCAAGAAAAAGGTTAAATTTTTTTTTCTGTCACGACAGAAGTTTTATCCGTTTTTTCTTATAATATTAAAGTATTACATTTGTATGAAAAATATATCAGAAATAAGAACTGAAATTATAAAATTTTTAATGTAAAATGCCTTAATTTAAAAATTTTACATGCACACATTTCACAAAGAAAAAAATGATTGTATGCATTGCCTCAGGAAATATTCTGCTTTATATATTGCACATTCTTTTTTTTTAATGTTATTATTTCTCTGTATAAATTAGATTTTTTTTTTTTTTTTATCATAAAGCATTTTTAGCTTTTTTTTTCTAAAAAGGGGGCGTGGCTGAATCGCCTAATTTGTTTTCAAATGAAGTTTTAGTCAACTTCTATCTTTCCGACATGCACAAGTGATATATCAATCGAAAGATAATAATGCAAAGAGTAAGATTAAATGAAAATAAAAAAGGATAGGTTTGGGATTTTAGAGGTGCCAAGTCTCCTTAAGAACAAGTTTGATATTTACTAGTGACCCCCATGGGATTGTCATATAAAAAATATATACAAAAATATTAACACTTATCTTGATAATGTGTACTATTTATAATAAATCCCTTAAATGTCAATTAAAGGTTACGCTATTCGCTTCCAAATGCCAACCGTTTTGCCACTTAGATGCGCGTATGTGATGTATTGGAGCGGAGGAATAAAGAAACAAAAATAATCTGAAATAAGTAAACCCTTCGCAAGCATTGTCAAAGTTCTTTTATAGAATTCCAAAGCCTTCGGAATAATTTTATAGATAGCAGTACACAGAAATGATCGTACTTCTTGTTGTTGACGTATATATACGTCTTCTGAAAGACGTATATATACGTCAGGGGAAATTAACGCTTTGGCCAAGTGAGACGTTTATATTCGCCGGTGGTACTTAAGAGATTAAAGCTGCATCGTAGTTTTAGCATCAAAATATAGTATTATTGAATTAAAAACATTGTTATTGTATGAGGGGGGCGCGATGAAAATTACGATTGAATGTTGGGTTGCGAATATTGAAACTTTGAGAAGGACTGTCCTAGTCCTATCATCAAACACCATTATTTAGTGGGAAGGCGCAAATCAGTCAAGTTGGTATGTGATATTGTGAGTCATGCACATTTATTTGTTACGGGTTACCATTTGTATGAAAATTTGACAACTTATGCCAGCGCCAGTAACGTTTTAAATGGATCGCACATAGGGTCTTTTTGCATACGAGCCCAGGGCCTCAAAAAATCTCTAGACATCACTGGTGACCACTATGACTTAGATAGAAAAATCAATGTTGCTGTTGTCTTTGCCGAAGGGAAGTTGCCAGAGATTGTTGTACGCAGTCTTGAGCGCATTATACAGGTGAGAGTACGATTTAGCTTGGTTTCACCCCAATTTGGAGTGAGAACACCCTGGGGGGTCAGGAGCCTTCCACTTCTCTTCCCCTTCCAC
Source organism: Trichonephila clavipes (assembly GCA_019973935.1). Lineage (NCBI taxonomy): Eukaryota > Metazoa > Arthropoda > Arachnida > Araneae > Nephilidae > Trichonephila > Trichonephila clavipes. The sequence continues at coordinate 67,856 of BMAU01014955.1, forward strand.
AAACCTCACCAGAGGACTTACGGCTGGACAGTTATTTAGAGTACCCCCATGCCGCAAAGGCACACTATATATACAAACATCCATGTCTGTTCAGGGATTCGAACCCAAGACCTACGTCACAGCAGTCAGCGTCGCTAACCACTATACCAGATGAGTGACGATTGATGATGTAATGCATTAGGCTGCTGCTTTTGTTTTGTGATTTTTAAATCTAATTTTATCCAGAAACAAATAAATAACATCAGTGAAAACACGATACTCAAATGGCACTAATAGATATTCACTAATGAAGCATGGTTGTTATTTTTTTTTTGACATAAAATAAATGAGCAGAATAAACTTCACACGTGTTCTTTATAGAAGAAAATGTTTCATAAACACGTCGAAAGAAGTTACATTTAGGATTATTGCAGAATTTCTTCTTAAAAGTCAGGTTAAACGTTAAATTCTTTTAATAATAGTATTTATAAGTTATCAATATACTTTTCCTGTATCTTAGCATGTACTTAATGAACGTCTTAAACATCCAATTATCTAAGTTATCTGCATCATGCTTTCACTAGTAACAACGATGAACAATTGATTCTAAGAAAGAAATTCGAATAATCAATGACGAACAAAAGCGCAAATGGAATACGATACTAAAGAAAAATATCCAAAGATACTTTGCTAATTATTCTTTTCATTGAAGTATGTCAAGAAAAAAGAAAAATATTAAATTCATGTCCTTGTTTAGAAATTGTATGAGCCCTATATTTATATTCATTGAATTTTTAAGAATTATTCTTTATTAAAAACACCCTTTTCTCTCTCAGTTTGAAAACAAAGAAAATATTAAAATAAATAATTAGGGTTGTCACTTTTCTTTCCAAATATTAGTCAGCTGTGCATGCAACTATGAAATTAAAAACATCGTCTTGTGCAAATCTTCATTCTTAAACCGTATTGATTATTTTATTAGTTATGTATATTTAAGTAGTTCGTAAAACAGATAGTATTATTTGAATAAGAAAGTGTGAATAAATAACTTCATCTGAATGTGTATCATTCAATGACATTAACGGTTGTAATTATTTCATTAATTTTTACAAACCTTTGTGCTTTATTGCGTAATTTACACTTGAATTATTTGCGAGTTAATTTGATTCATTTTCTTGTGTTTGTTGACAAGCCATTAATAAAATAAATTGCCAAATGAATAATATATTCTTCATGGCCATTCGTGAATTTCAAAGATAAAATTGAAAGTGAATTGAATATTTGTATCCGATTTGCATCTATTTGGACCAGTTTTCACGCTCCATAGAAATGTCCAGTAAGCCTACTAATAAAATATTTTATTCATTGGTGCTAAATACTGTCAATATCATAAATATTCTTTCATATTAAGCGTCAGTTTTTCTTTCAAAATAGCACATTAAATTTCGAACAAATTGTATAAATAAACTTTGTGTGTTAATAGATAAATTTCGAGTAAAGTGAATTATTGTTTATTAAAATGCTTTATTTTTAATTTTTCTACACACAAAATACACAGAAGTCCATGCCTTAATTTTAATTTCATTCATATTCAAGAAATTCTTAATGCTTTTTCAAGCAGGTAGTCTTACTTTTGATCCTAGCTTTTTTCCTATATTATATCAAGTGAAAGTAGTTTTGTCATTTTAATTGTCAGTTACAAATGTTACACCAAAGAAAAACTTCGAACTAGCAATATTGGGATGTAGAATTTTCAATGGCTTTGATTCAATTATGAATAATTGGCTAAAATCATATGACGTCATAATCACATGATAACGATAACCACTGTTATCAACCAATCAGTTCATAAATTCATGTGACGATATAGCCACACGATAAATACCATCACGTATTTCCAGCTAATCAGTTCATGTGCCTCGCAGTTGCCAGCGTTTGCTTTTTGTGGAAACTTTCTTTTTAAAAAAATACCTACTTGCCAACAATAATAATGTACATAGGTAAACAAAAGTCACTTTTTTAAAAAATACACTTGTAGCATTATAATTTTCTATAAAAATTTTAGAACTTTTTAAAAAGAATTTTAACATTTGAACATCTTTACCGAATTTACTTATTTCAAATACTATCTAAACTGTACAAGTGGAACATCAAGTACAAGTATAATGTCAGTTTGTTTTGAATTTAATAGAGGACACGTGATTCTATTTATTAGTGGACTGTTATGAATTTAGCCCATTAAATATATTCAAAACGCACTAAAATTGATGAGTCAATATGTCGCAGGAAAATGAGGAAATTAGGGCTTTCATCAAATTCTAAAGTCAGATGATCAATTCACGCAAGATGTTAAAATAATGTCTATTTGAGGTCATTTCCACGATTTAAGTAAGTGATTTAATCAAATCCCCGAACGGTTTTAGTGAAATAATGAAATTAACAAGTCAGCATTTGTAGAGCTCTGTGTTTTCGCTAGTTACCACTCCCTTTTACCACCCCTCTCTCGCCGTCCGTACCAGGCAGCGCCGGGCTTCTGACGTGACGCACCAAAACAAAATGACCGAATAATCATTTTTTAGTTTTATTTAGTTATATTCTTTGCATTATTATTTTTCCACTGATACATCACTTTTATATGCCTGAAAATTAAAAACTGGTTAAAACTTCAATTGAAAAATGTAAGCACACAAATTAGGGAATTCGACCACGTCCTCTTTACAGATAAAAAAAAAACTTTTTGATAATAAAAAAAAGCTATTTTAAAAAGGGAAACAATAACTAAAAAAAGGTGATACAAATAAAGCAGAATATTTATGAAGTACTACATTAACGTATAATTTTAAAAAAAAAATGTTCGAAATTTTTCTACAAATTACATTTTTTTTAAAAAAAAATACCAGCTTTATTATCTAATTATTTTGTTAATTAGTTTCGGATAAATAATTTGCAATTCAATGATTATTGTTGTATTAATTACTCTACTTTTAATAATGCACCATATTTGCTAAATAAACACTTTTAAACTCTTGGCAATATTATTTCATCATTTCACTTTCATTATTTCATCATTCAGGTTAGAGATTTGATCAAATCACTTACTTTCCTTAGTGAAATCACCTTTCAGAATTCTTATTTTAACATCTTGCGTGAATTGATCATCTGCTTTAGGAATTTAATGAAATCTAATTTAATTATTTCCTTGCGACAGATACATTTACAAATGATTTCATTCCATCAGCTTATTGCTGATGGAATGAAAATTTGTAATTTGAAGTTTGGAATTTGTCTATTTTATTATGCAATTAAGTTATATACACAATATTTTATTTTAGAGTCTTTTGATATTTCTGTATAATAGTATAAAATAAACTAGCTGTATGGTATTAAAAGCAAATTTTTATTGATAGTAAAACACTTTTTTTAGTTTTAGTTTTTTAATTTTTGTGGATCTCTGATTTGATTCTGTTCTACTTACTCTATTTTTAAAGCAAAAGCATATTCATTCTCGAAATATTTTAAGCAAATATGTAATGAAAGGAAATTAATATTATCTTTTAGATAATTTATATCATTCTAGAAAGCACGTGATAAGAGGATTGCTGTTTTGATTTGTATTATTATCAATCAATTAAATCTCATTACAATTCAAGTCATTTAGAATAAGTTTTTAGGCTTAGCCAAAACATCTTATTTCTCAAAAAAAGTATTTCATATAATTTTATATAATATTCATATATTCTATGAAATTAGTTCATTTTTCATTTCACTCGTAATGAAGTACTTTGTTATATCGATAGAGAATTGTAAGAATTAAATTAAAGAAATTATCTAGCTTTCAGTTCATCTTGTATTAATTGGCACTAATGCATTATAGAACTGCGTGAATTGTACAAATTAAGGCTATACAAAGTAACTGGTTATTATTCTTCACTGATGCAATGAAATGTTTTAAAAATTCGAAATCGAATTTTGTAGACGTTTAGAATATTATAGTATTTTTCTCTTGATTGTAAATTAAAATGATTTAATAAATAAGTATTTATTTAAAAATAATGTTATTGGTTGAAATTTTGAGAAACAAACAGGAGTGTGTGTGTGTGAATTATGAAGCAGAAGTTATTTGGTATATATTGTCTGGTGCTTAAAAAACTCACATTAGAATAAAAGGGGTTTTAAAGTTTTGATATCTGACATTCAACGAGAAATTTAAGAATATTTAACATCAATATTAGAAAGAATTTCAAAATAAATTAGGAGGGTCTATTTTTAAAAATATTTTAGGTGATTTATTCAATTTTTATTTAGTGTGTAGCGAATGTGAATTTAGAATCATAAAAACTAAATAAAATAGAAAGTAAAAAAAAAAAAAAATTAAGAAAAAAGAAACTGTGAAGAGAAGAAATTTTTTTTAATAGCGATTAACTAAAATAAATTCTAACAGATATTTTAAAATAATTACCTCAATTTTTTTTAACTTAACATTTTTGCATTGTTACATATTAAGTTATTTTTAAGTAACCAATGTAGCTTAAGATGCTTTAAAGAATTACAACTATTTTAATAGAATATAAAAAAATAATGATCACACAAGCATGCATTTAAATACTAACAAATTATTCCAAAATTACTCAAAAAAGCTCAAAATATATTTTTTCGTGAACAAAAAAAACTGTATTACTCTTATCCTAACACAAGATATAAGATTACTTTCACGAACTTATAAGATAATCTCGCTAAAGACCTTATCTCTATCGGATTGAACCACTAACTTTTCCAAACAGTTCACTTCACCATTTCTGCATATAAACGGCATTTGTTGTAACAAACTTTTGTCAGCATCCTTTAAACTGATTAAGTATCGGGATCCTTTATACTAACAGTGAATAAAGGATTTGATACTGTTTCTTTCTTATTTAAATCAAAGATTAAACTCGTCAAAGAGATTTAAGTGGAGACTATCTCTTGAGACTATCGTATCCATTCTAGTTAGAGAACTGCTATAAACACAATTGTTTTAATGATGAGGCAATCAATGGAATATAAATGGGGGAAGAGATGATACGAAAGATTCTTATTGAACAGATTGATCTGTAAAGAGAATGTCTTAGCATCTGTTAAAGTGACTCTAAATCTGCATCAATGGAAAATATTTTGAGTATAATTGGAATGTTATTTAAATTCAAAATGTTTTGAGAGATTCAGAATTATTTAAAAATTTAAATCAACAGAAAATCTATCTATATATATATCTCAGCCTTATTTTATGTGGCCACGTGGTCAAGGTAACGAACACCTGACTGGTTTACCATGAGTTCGAGCCCAGGACCACTGAAGACCCGCCGTGTAAGGGAGCAATGCACGTTAAATCTGTCGAGAGCTCAAACATCCCCCCGTTGGTGTGGTGTGGTAGTTAGGAGTGGGGATGCCAGTACAGGTGTCGTCCTCGCCACTTGATTGTAGTTCAAAATTACGAGATCCATCGCCAAAAGCCCTCGTGTAGCTGAACATTGCAACGTTAATAATCACTCACTCACGCCTTATTTATATTTTCATAGATTTTGAACAATTAAATTGGAATGCAAGATTCAATGCATTTTATTTCATATTTAATTTTAGAAATAATCCATTGAAAATAAATAATCACAAAATAATATTGATGAGAAATCTTCCATTTCTAATCATAAAGATCAAATTATATGTGGAAACATCCCAAATTACAGATATTTCAATAAAAAAATTACAAAGGTAAAACTAATGTGATTTTCCATTGTGAAAAAGAGGTAAGTTTTTTTTTTTTTGGAATTATTATTCGAAGTTGCGACTTGGTTCAAGTGCTAAATGAGATAAATAGGAATAATTTACTCTCGCAAGCTAATTCTCAATTTCGTCTATTTTGTTTTTCTTGAAATGTATGAGTATTTTGTACTTTGATGAGTGGAAAAGGGATGGGGAAGAATTGAACCAGTTTTCATTTTTAGGATATTCCTTTATCGTAATCTACTAAAAACCAATTCTTTTACGATTATGTTGAAATAATTATTTTAAAACAACTTTGCAATTGAAACACAGTCGAACCTTCCTATAACGAACCAGTATTTTACGAATATCTCTATTCTGAGAACCAAGAATATTTTACCATGTAAAATAACCTCCAAATAGCAAAGGGCATTTTCAATACAACGAACTTTTTCTCTTGTAATTCGATTTGTTCTTCCAATTTTTAAAGTATTTTTCAAATTATTTTTTATCATATTTTATGGTGATCAATGATATTGAACTGATATTACCAGGCGCCTAACTCACCTGGAGTAATAATTTGGACGTAATTTTTCAAACAAAGAACTCAAATAAAACTAACAGATTTTATCAGGAAATATTTAAAGAAGCTTGTGGTAGTGTATGTTAAAGTTACTGGTTATAAAATAATGTACGTATAAAATTACTCGTAGGATTAGAATTAGAAAAAAATGTTAAAATATTCATTAGTTTTAATGCAATATTTTTAAAGTTGAAAATGCATTGTATTCCTGTACGATATGTCTTTTTTTTTTCTTATATTCCTTTCAGATTTCTTTTTGATTGGTAAGTAATATAAAACGAATTTTAAAAGCGAGTGTGAGTAAATACTTTTTTTAAATAACACATAGTGCTTAGGAATTTAAAAATTGTTTTATCTTGTTTTTAAAATGTACTAAACAATTAATCTCTATTTCACGAATTTTCTATATAACGAACTATTTTTCTGGATTTAGTGACTTCGCTAAACAAAGGTCCTACTGTATTTTTTTCAAAAACCTAAATTAAATAGATCAATAAACATAAATTATTGTTTTATGAATGAAAAAATAAATTAAAGGTGGAAATATAAAATGGATCTTATAAATAGTATAATAAATAAAAATAGATAAATTTTTTGAGGTATTATTTTTTATGTGAAATTTTCTTGAACTGAAAAGAAAGAAACTATGAAACTAAGCAAACTCGTTGCCGTTCTATAAGAAATGGGTGCAAAGCATAAGCTAATCTTTCACCTTAAGTTGATATTAAAAATATTTTATGCTACCTATAAAGGAACACATTTTTCAAAGTGTCAAAAATATTTCTTATTTAGTTCCTAAAAGCTCTTTTATGGACTGTTCTAAAGGATTAATGATAAGTCGAGTAACTTTTCACTTTTCAAGCAACTTAAAGAGTAAATTAAAGGTTTTAGAGGATTTACAGTTAAAAGAAAGATCAATACTAATCCTATTACCAACTTTAAAAAAATTATAACACTTTAAAGGAAACACTTCAAAGACAGAAATTTATACTTTAATGGATTTTCTGGAACTAAAATCTTTCAAATTATAGATCCTATAATTTTTACTTCACTTTTATTCCACTTTAAAAATAAAGTAAACTTGTCTTCATAGAACATTGCCCTCATTTCTTGAGATTTCGATAAATATAATTTTTTGTTTGTCAAGATCGTATTGAGCAAATACACACAAGTTAGTAATTGAGTAATCAATTGTTTATTAATGCTACCCTTACATGTAACACAATATCTAAAGGTGATTGACTTCGTAATTTTGAACTACGGTGAAAGAGAGTACGATATCTGAGCAATATCAATATCATTTGTTGAAACTGATCTCTTTCACCCATCTGACAATGAACTTTACTTTCGTACTATAGAAGACTACAATATGAAACTCTACTGTACTATAGAAGACTACAGTAAGTAGAAGTTGACAACATTACAGTTCAGTTATTGTAGTCTTCTACAGTCGAAACTACTATAGTACGTAGTAGTTTCGAACTGTAGAAGACTTCAGTACGTACAGTACAGTACGACTTTTGTACTGATCTTTTATCAACTGGCTCTTAATTGTTATTAATTCCAGGTTCCTAAATCTCTAAATTATCATAGGCCAACTCGAGGGCTTTGAATCTCGGCAGAGATTTCACTCACACTAGCTTTCATGTAATGTCTGGTATTTAGTGACACCGAGACTAGAACATGCTACTCTAATGTTTACGATCATGATGACTCTGTTACCGTGAGTTAGTCATCATTCGATTAATCCTAGTTCTCGGAAATTATTTTTATTATTTTTGTAAGTAGCACATACATGTGTTCAATGCTCAATGATTCACATGTTTTTGAACCGCAGTTCATTAATGAAGGCAAAACCTAAGAAGCAAAATCGCACTCTCAGAAATTTCTCGTCGCATTAACGGGATGACTTCGAACCATGGCAATTTTAGTATGCATAAGCTTCGCTCCACGATGGGTTTTTTGTTTTTTTGGGGGGTTTATACCTACGCTAAATAAGTTTTCTAAAAATAACATCATATAAAGAGTATTTTATAAAAAAATCATTTTAACTCATTTAAAATTATTTATAAACCGCAGTTTCAGTGAAAGTTATAATTTTTTGAAGAAAAGAAAAATAATAAAAAAACTTATATTTGTCCAATATATATATTTATGAAACATTTATTTTTCTTAATTAAAATCTTGAAAGTTATGTGTTAAATGGAACGTATTCAGTGCCAATTATTTGAATCAATTATTTCATTAAAGATTTTCTATTTTTGTTGGTACAGTTATATATGTCCTTCGACACAAAACACGATCATCACAAAAAATATTTTGTTACTTAAAAATAATTAATGCACACACATTCTATGAAATACAAAGAAATATTCATTTGATTGTCTTACCTGAAAGCTGCTTTAGTCTTTTAAAAGGACAACTAGTTTTTTATTTATCGAAGTTTTGTGCGAATTGCAGACATAAGCTTCCATTGAACAGTTAAGAAGCGAAGATGTGTTCGCGCTTCTAGCTTTGGGTAAGGATCATTTATTCCCTACCCGTGCCGAAAATCCTCTTCATGAGTTGGGAAAACAGTAATGGAGCAGAAGATATTTCATCCGACTTCTCACCAGTTGCGTAATAACGTACTTGTCGGAGAAATAAATATTTCAGCGTTGTCGAGTAAATCTCGTAAAGATTTTTTTTTCTTTTTCAACTTTGTGCAGTTGTGTAGGCTTATTTTCAAGCAATCTTTGTCAGTTATATTTTAACATATATATATATATATATATATATATATATATCGAGTATGGACTCAATATATATTTTAAAAACACTTTATTGTTATAAATAAATGTTACAAAAAGGTTAAAGAGTCTCAGGAGTCAAATTTTTCAATTTTTTGAAAAAAAAATATAGGTTAAGGCCTCAACATTTCTCTCTCTCAGAGCATTTTAACACCAAAATATTGTTCACACTGTTAAAACTTCCAAAGTTATTGAGAAATAACTGGTGAAACTTAAATAAAAACCCTATTTCTTTCTTATCTTAAAAAGTTTATTATCTTTTTCTCAAAACAATAAATTTTAGCTTGCGAGCAGGATTTCTCAGAAATTATTAATGATATCAATTTGAAATTTCATACACGTGTTCGAAATAAGACACTTCATAACTTATACAACATTTTTTTTTTAAAAAAAGAACTTTAATAGAATATTTTGTTTGAATTTTAATTAATTTTTTTCTTAAAATTTTAAACTTTCTCTATAATTGTATTTAAAAAACATTTTCCCCTAAATTGCTTTAAAGTTAGTATAATTTCTAAACTGAACATTTTTATACCAAATAAAATTAATTTTGTAAATTATGATCAATTTTGAACTTCAGAGTCCTGCGTGGTGTAAAATACTGATTTCCATATTTTTGAAAAATTGTCCAATTTACTTTTTTATAATTTTTAAACTTTTTCACAAAGTTTCTGAAAATTTTAGAAATAATGCAAATATATACGATTATCTGGTAAAATTTTCAAATTGCTGCCTTGTTTTATTGCTAAGTTACATTGGTTTGAAAAAGAATGTTTTTTGGAGTGCACGGATATCTCTGTTAAGGATCCTGAGACTTCTTAAAAGAACTAAGTTCTTCTATTCTTGCCAATATGAACATGTGATGAATCTTGAAATCTTCAAGTGTCAGTTGGGGTAAAATCTACCAGAACAACTCAACCCGCCTCCCGCATAAGAATTTTGACTTCAACTCCAGAGAACTTACGAAGAACCACGTGAACGAACGACGCACTAGCTCCTGATCGACACTGAAATAAGAATCGTTTTGTCATGGCTTGGAGTACAGACTGCTTTGCTGAACATTAAAGATAATTAGATAAGCGGCTACACGTTGCATTTCTCCTGTCATTCCAAGAACTACTCCATTACATGATATATGTTTTAGAATTTATTAGTCTTTTTTTCATTTATTTACTGATATATTTATATATATGTATATATCTTTTTAAAATACCGTATTTGTTCGAATCTAAGCCACATCCCAAATTCTCTCCACGTTTTTTAAAAAGAAATGTAAAGAAATTTGTGTAAAATATTCATCCACATCGGAATTTTTTTAAAAAAAATTTAGTGAGAAATTATATATATAAGAAGTTAATAATTAATTCATTTTATCAGTATTAAAAACTTTCAAACACATATATGGACTTATGATTACTCTAACCATCAGTAAAAACCATCAGTTTCGAAAATGATTTGTCACTTCCTTTGTCACCGCTGACTTTGGAATGGGTGCAGACGTCATCTTTGTCCCACATGGTATCGTCTTCCGTGCCATCCAGTGCATTTGTTGTACAAATTTTTTTTTAAAAGAATGTATTATAGAAGAATGCAAAAGAATTATTAAAGACTGTTGAATGCTTACAAGCAAAAATTAAATCATTTTCCTTAGGTCATCAAAGTATATTTGCTTCATTTGTTTCAAATTTTCAGTGGACTTTGCTCTATATCCATTTTTTTGAGCAAATAAAATTGCTTCCTTTTTCAATTCCTACTATTAACCCACACTCTCTCTATATATTTTATTTATTTATCTTGGTGGAATTTTCAGTCGTTAATAAATTACATTTTAAAGCGCTCAATTGAGCTGAAATTTAGTATACATGATTATTTTGGATGACAATACGATAATTTAATTATAATTAATAAAAATTAATTGATTAAAACTAATTATTTAAAGAATTACACAAATACAGCCATGTTGGCGACTTGTGTCGAAAAGGTTTTTTCTCGCGTTTTAAAGCATTCAGTTGAACTGAAATTTTAAATACACTATTGGTTTGGATGACAATATGATACTTTAATGATAATTAATAAAAATGAATTACCACTTAATGCTGTGATTTTGCCATATGTACCGGGTGTCCATAATTAAACGATACTACTTCAAAATTGTGTACAGACGAAACCATTGTTCAGAAAGTTGTAAAATTCTGTGTACGACATAAAGAATAGACGGGAATTTGGTTGAGCGAATAAAAAATTAGTTCAAAATTTCGCCACTAGAGGGCGTTTTTAATGGAAATCATATTTAGCATACAGTAATACTTAGCACACATTTATAACAGATCACAAATTTTGTTACAGCAATAAAGGCTCAACATGATGACCATCATATTCAGCTACTATTTGAAATCGTAAGATAGCATGTTCCACCGTTGACCTCAGTGTGTTCAGGGACATCTTAAGAACATGTCGTGAAATACTGTCTTTGAGATAAGGTAAAGATCTTGGTTGATCACAACTTACCAGCTGTCTTAAATGGCCCAAAGCCAAAAATAACATGGATTGAGGTCAGGTGATCGGGGAGGCTTCAGATGATGAAATTGGCAGCTGATCACACGTTCTTCTGTGAAGTGATGTTTAAGAACGTCCTTAACACAACGTGTAATGTGTGGAGGAGCTCCATCTTGCATAAAAATTATGCGTGAAAGGCACTGACGTGCTTGCAGATCCGGAATAATTTTATTCCGTAATAACGATGCATATCGCTGTCCAGTGATAGAACATGTTACTGGACCCCCAGCACCTAATTCCTCGAAAAAATACGGGCCAAGAATAAAAGACGCGGAAAACCCACACCACACCGTTACTTTTGGTGAGTGTAGTGAAACTTGTAAAGTGGAATGCGAATTGTCTGATTCCCAAATTCTACAGTTGTGAGTATTCACTGAACCGTCCAAATGAAAGTGTGCTTCGTCTGTCCAGAGGGCAATTCCTGCACAAGTTGAAGCTTGTATGGATAGTAACGGAGAATGTTTCGTATGCTCTTCTGAACAGTTGAATGAGGCAGATCCAATGCTTCTACTACAAGGAGAACACTTGAACTAGCCTGCACGTTGGATGCTTTGTCCTCTTCCACCTGAAGTGCAACTTTTCTCTATTGCTTCCGTAGAAACAGGTTTTCTTGCTCTTCTAGAACGAATATTCAACGATCCTGTTTCTTCAAATTTGGTTACCATTAATTGAAGATTTATAGCTTATAGCTGTCAATGGATCTTTTCACATCCCCTTTAAATTCCGAAATTTCCGTAGAGCAACTATTGCGGAATTATCGGTTTGATAGAATAACTTTACTAATAACGCTCGATCTGGTAAACGTAATGATATTCTGATTACAATACCGAGCACACTGAAAATGTTGAAAGTTTGAAGCTCCCGTGCAAGTTTATTGCTTTTATAACAGTTGCTGTATGACGTCGAAAGTTTGCAGTCCATGTTAGAGATTGTGTTTTTTAATGAGTATCAGTTATTGTGTTACCGTATCCTGTGGATAAAAAAGCGATAAAATACAAATACAAAACCGGTAATAAATGTGGCCCTCATTCAAAAGTGACCTCTAGTGGCGAAATTTTAAACTAATTTTTTTTTATTCGCTCAAACAAATTCCCATCCCTTCTTTATGTCGTACTCAGAATTTTACAACTTTCTGAACAATTCTTTTGTCTGTACACAATTTTGAAGTAGTATCGTTGAATTATGGACACCCGGCATATACATATTTATGTTAATTGTTACTATTTAATAAAAATTAGCTAAAATAAAATTGTTCTGTGTTGATATAAGTAGGAATTGACTTAAATTTTATTTTTATATTACTTGTTCATACTTGCATCACAGTGAACTCGTCTTGATGCTGTTACCAATATCTGTCATGTTTACTTGATTAAAATAAATCGTATACAAAAAAAAATCCTAAATACACATAGGCAACGATGTTTAGGATAGACTGAATACTGGAGATAAACTGCGGAATGGGATAAGTTATCGATGCAAGTGGCTAGAATGGGGAGTTACATTTTTCCTTTTGAAAGGGGTGACTACACATTTTCGCCCACCCAACAAAGGTTTTGCCTTCAATTCTAAGCCGCATCTGATTTTTAGCAGAATTTACACTGGAATAAATAGTTTGGCTTAGATTCGAGTAATTACTGTATATTTATATAAATAGATAAAATATCTTCATTTGTGATTATCATACTTTACTCTAAGATAAATGGTATACCCAGTAGAATCCATATCATATCAATTTTAGAACAATTATTTAAATTATTTAAATTCATTGAACGTGTTTTAATATTTTCCATTTAACAATTCAGGAAATAAAAACTTTACTCTTTCGCCAAAATATTATTAAAAAAGTGAAGAAAATTCATCAAACGCCAGTGAATAGAATCTGTTGTAGTCAACAGAATTAATAATTGTAGTTATAGATTTTCAAGACTGGCTTACTTATGGTATTTTTTTTCCTTTAAATTTCCACATTTTTAATAAATAAATTTAACTATAAAGAATTTTTTAACGCTGAGGTTAGATTTTTATAAGCATTTTTACCTGCAATATTTTTAAAGTATTAATGTTATAAGCAGTCTACATTTGTTTCTTCTGTTTGATAATGTGCTAAATAGAGAAAAAGTACTCCTTTATAAGTTCATTGAAAAAGAAATTAAAATGAACACATACCTTGTATTTAGTGAATACATTACTTTTTCACTTGTAAGGATAGTTGAAGGGATCTAGATTGCATTAAATAAGACACAATAAATTTAAAAAATTCTTATTCTAAAGAATGTTTTTTTTCCAGGTAAAGAAGTTTAAGTTGGCATTTCTTTCCAAGATGGCGACCGATTTAACAGCTGTCAAGTGATTTATTCTCAGTTTGGTTTGGCAATTCATCAAAAGGATCATCAAGCAAGGCGTAGATTCGTCGAATGGGCCCAAAACGAGATTGCCGTTGTTCCCGATTTTCATAAGCGAATTTTGTTTAGCGATGAAGCGCACTTCTGGTTGAATGGCTACGTCAACAAACAAAACTGCCGTATTTGGAGTGAAGCTAATCCACAAGTGTATGTCGAAACACCGTTACATCCAGAAAAACTGACTGTGCGCTTTATGGGCTGGTGGAATCCTTCTTCAAAAACGATGAAGGCCACAGCGTTACGGTCAATGGGGATCGGTATAGAGCCATGATTACTAACTTTTTTATTCCTCAATTGAACAATCATGATGTCCAGGAGCTGTGGTTCCAACAAGACGGCGCAACATTTTACACAGCGCGTGCCACAATCGATTTATTGAAAGACACGTTTGGTGACCGCCTAATTTCACGTTTTGGACCTGTGAATTGGCCTCCAAGATCTTGTGATTTAACACCGCTAGACTATTTTCTGTGGGGCTATGTAAAGTCATTGGTCTATGCGGATAAGCCACAAACGCTTGACCATTTAGAAGACAACATTCGCCGTGTTATTGCCGATATACGGCCACAAATGTTGGAGAAAAAAAGTCATCGAAAATTGGATGTCCAGATTGGTCTACATCCGAGCCAGCCGTGGCAGTCCTATGCCAGAAATCATATTTAAAATGCAATGCAACAAGATTATCTTCGGAATAAAAAAAATTCATGTCAATCGAATAATACATCGTCGTTTTATTGCAATTTAAAGTTCTATACCTCTCAAAAAAACACCCTTTATTTTCACGAATTACTCTGACTAAACTTGGTTTGCTGTCTCATGATCTATGGTGATTTTTGTCTCCATGATACTTAACTATCTGCCCTTTGAATTAGTCGGTCAAAGTCGGAAAAACCCTGTATATTTATATAATATAATAATTGCATTGTTATATTTTAATTGACTGTCCCATAAAATTTACGATAAGAATAACTTTTATTGTTATATAAACTATTGTTTGTAAGAAATGCAACACTATGAAGGAAACATCAGAATTAAATGAAATTTAATGCACAAACGACTTGTATTAGTATAAGCAAATGACGAAATTATCAAAGCAAAAAAAAAGTACCCGAAATTAATATTTGGTGTAGCCAATACGCGCTGCAATAAGTGCTGCTATACGACGGGGCATGAAGTCAAACAGATTTTGAATATCTGCTTGTGGAAGAGAGTTCCATATTGCTTGCATTCGTAGCAAAAGTTCGTCTTTTGAAACTGCAGGACGCGGAACACGAGCGAGACGTCGACCAACCAAATCCCACACTTGCTCAATGGGTGACTTATCCGGCGAATAAGCAGGCTAAGGAAGACGTTGCATGTGTGCTGAACAGAAGTTTCGAACAGTCTTTGCAACATGTGGTCGTGCATTACCCTGCTGAAAGATAACTCTTGGAAGACCTTGAAGGAAGAGAAAGACTTCGGGCTGTAGCTTTTCACGGACGTATCTGTTGCTGTTTAGATGACTCTCAATTCGTCGCAAATTGGATCGCCCATGATACGAAATCGCACCCCAAACCATAAACGGGTGTTAGGTCATTATGTCGTTTGATAACGAACTCTGGAAGGCATCGTTCACCGGCATAGCGTCTACAACGAATGCGTCCATCATAGTCCCACAAACTGAAGTGTGATTCATCTGAAAAGGCAACTTGGTGCCAATCAGCTTGTTCAACTTGTCAGGCTCTGTGCTCATGAGCCCATTGCAGTCGTAGCCATCGGTGGTTTGCCGTGAGGGGTATCCTGTATAAAGGGACCTTGCGCGCAATCCATGGTGCAACAGACGTCGTCCAATTGACGAAGCTGACATTAGTATCCCTTCAGCAGTAGACAAACGTTCTGACAACTGCCTGGAGGAAGCTGTACGGCCATTCACCACTGTGAGGAGCAGGTGTCGATCGTCGCGCGCTGACGTCATCTTCCGTCATCCACTGCCAGTTTTTTGAGTTGTTCGGTGCTTCTCGGTCCACTGCTTCCAAACTCACATCATTTTGGAATTGTTCCGGTTCACATGAGCTCCTATTGCGTGAAAGGAAAACCCTCCTTCTCGAAGGCCGATAATCCTCCTCCATTCAAACTCCGTAAGTTGTTGGAATTTCTCCTTATTTCGTCGTGGAAGCATACTTAGACCTCACTAAACGTTCACCTCTAACAAGTAATCATTAACTATTTTCAACTTCTCTCTACAGCGCTCTATTTTTACGCTTTTAGCAACAGTTCAGAGTGCTCTGAAACTTTGCTGTTTTGCGAAACTTATTATAATTGATATTTTCTGCAAGGTTAATTTAATAATGATGATTCTTTCATAGTGTTGAATTTTTTACAAACAACAGTATATAAACACTACCTACCAATTACTTGGACACACATATAAATGAGGATTTATGTGGTATTGATGAACGTTACGCCACCTATATTTAAATACCGTGTAGGAAACAGCATTAGCATTAACCACTTGCAAGATGCAACGAAAGTTAAAGCTGTCTGACTTTTAGAAGGTCGTTCTTGTCGGATATCATATATACGGCATATACTTCAGGACATATCCAGTGAGTTAAATATTCCAAAATTTACAACGGCTTATGTGATTAAAGAGTGGAAGGTAGGTGGTGATTGTCGGAATGTGCTTCGACCCAATAAACTCTCGAAATTAAGAGGTAGAGACCGACGAGCGCTGTACAGAGAAGTTCGGGAAAACAACGTAAGAGACCGATGACCCACATACTCCAGAAGTTGCAACATGCATCCGAGACTGTTGTTTCGATAAACACCATATGCACGGGAGCACATATATGCTGGGTTTCCAGAATCATACTGTCACCCACAAGCCTTTGGTTACAAAATCCTACCACGATGCTCGGTAAAGATGGTGAAATGTCCTTCGAAGTTGGACATTAGATTATTGGAAACAGGTTCTCTTGAGTGTCGAATCTATTTTCAATCTCTATCAGTCAGATGTGATAGTGTAGGTTTGGCGTATACCTGGAGAACGCCTTTTGCCAGGATGAATTGTGCCTACAGTAAAGTCTACCGGAGTTGGAATTATGGACTGGGAATGTTTCTCGAGGTATGGACTCGAATCCCAGATCCCAATTCATAGTGAGCTGGACGCCGACTCCTACTCCTCTATTCTGGGCAACAGTGTGTATCCTACGCAGAGGCTATTTTAAGTGTTGGATCATTGTTATTTCCAGGATGATAACGCCATTTTTCATGCTGTGAGGTCCACCATGGATTTACATAATGATATTGGGATCAACGGACTGGACTGGCCTGCTCAGAGCCCAGATCTGAATCCTATATAAAACCTTTGGGCGAGTTGGGTGGCAGATTTAAGGGGTGCAGTAGCCGTCCCAAATTGGTGAAAGAACTTAAAAGTCTTCTGCAAGCAAAATAGAAGAAAATACGACTGTACATCATCTAAATATCTGTGGAAAACTATTCTTGGGTGGTTATGGTTGCAATTTTCAATTGCCTCAGGTGGGATCTCTACCAACTATATAACATGAATAAATTTGTTTATCTCTTTTATCAAAGACGTACAATTACTGGTAGAAGAGTATATATATACATATATATATATATATATATATATATATATATATATATATATATATATATATATATATATATATATATATATAAATATATAAACATACTGAGATAGAGATTGATAGATATCTATATTAGCTATGATTAAAGCTAAATTAACTGCAGGAAGATTGTTGAAATCAAAGTAACCACTACTACGTTTCTTGATATTCCATAAATAATTGAATTATTATTCTCTTATTCTTCTTAAATTCTCTGAATCTTCTTAATGTTATTACAAAAAAACGTAGTTTGTTTATTTTTAAAATTGGATAAAAACTGAAATAAATATTTGATGCTTAACGAATAAAACTAAGTTATCGATATTTGAGTAAAGAATCGCATTATTTTCCACGTAATTATTTCGACTTCTTTCAACGCATACAAATATCATTACAATTTAAACTTAAATTAGTTTTTTTTCCATACTTATTAAATCTGAAAGAATAATTATAAATTACAAAGCTTTAAAAATAAAAGTAGTTTTAAAAATACTAAATCAGATTCGTTTTAACTTTCTGTAATTTTAAATTATTTTTGTAGTAAAACTGAAAGATTTTATGGTATAAAATGTTCATATTTTACAAATGAAAATAATATATAAATTTATATTAACAAACAGAAAAATAAAGTTATAATAGTTGATTATAAAGTTATATATATTAAAACTTACTCAGATTAAAAGGAAAGAATTGGAGAAATAGAAGATAAATGAATATGCTCCAATTTATTATAATGAGAGATTTTCATTGAAATTTCAATTGGAATTTGAATATTTTATTTTTCGTTTTATATTGGGAATGAAAATGGGATCACACACACACACACACACACACACAAGAATTCATTATCATTACTTAAAACAGCTTAAATAAATTGAAAACTTTCTTTCAAAATTTAAAACGTAGATATTCTTTTGTAAAGCTTTGAAAAGTATAACAATGGATTTTAAATTAATTTTAGCACGCAAAATTAAAGATTATGTTAACTATGTTCGCTCTAGAGAGAAAAAATTGTATTTAAGAATTAAAATATTCGTGTAGACTTTAATGATGATATTAACTAGAATTCTTGAAGTACTATAATGTATTCATTTTAGTTAAAATTCTATTCAGTTTGCCTTCCATACTATGATGAGAGAATCACATATATCAGAAAAATTAATTCTTTAATAAAATATCTTGAAACTAAAGAAATAAAACTAATTACATTCATGCTTTTTTTTCAAAAGTTAAAAAAATGCGTATGAAACAGAATGACACATTTTATAAAAATGGGAGATATTTATTAACTACAGTTAGATTTAAGAACCATTTAATGTCATTTATTCTAAGAAAAGAATCTTTATAAGTACTTCCAAATTTGAATAATTTTTCAATTTCTTAAATAATATCATTATTGATTTTGTTCCATTGCCATATACTGGATCTATTTTTCCACTGTATGTATTTTTGTTGATAGAAAGCTTTTTTACATTATTTAAAGTTTGGATTTCCAGACGCATATTGTATTTAAATATATTTTAAACCAGTGGAAAACAAATAGAGGCATTCAAAGAGTTTTTTTTCTAAGTCCTCCAAGTCAGTCAGACAGGGTTCCCATTGGTCTTAAGGTATCAGACTACCCTAAAATCATGAAATTTTCAAAAATTGAGAACTTTTTTTATCATTTTAATTTATAGTCCATCTTGTTAGCTTAATAAAAATACCAATTTTTTTATTTTTCATTCACTAGAACAAAAACTACAAGTGTTTTCATAAAAGAAGATGCCACAACTTTACACAAGATGTCAAACTTTAAAAAGCGTTTTACTCGAAATGTGTCTTTTTCAAAAAACTCATTCGGGGACAGCGATTGCTGAAACAGTTTTGAAAATTATTTGCTGAAATTTTTTGTGCATATTCTGTATAAAAGTAGAAGTGTTTTGACCTTCAGATTTATCTCTCTCTCTCTCTCAATCACTGCTTTACTTCAAAATTTACAGTCCTTTATTTGAATACAATCGTTGTCTTTTTTAAGCAATTTCATATATTCACTAAGATAAAGTTCTCTAGTCTTTGTAAAAATTAAAATCTATCTTATCATGAAGGTAATTTCAAACATGAATAACAAAATAACACAACAAAAATTGAGAAATTTAGAATTTGTTCATAAATTTTTTGTACAGACCGGGCCCCGTTTATGTAATTTTTTGTACAGACCGGGCCCCGTTCAAACGTCGTCTTGTTAGAGTGGTGTGGTAGTTAAAAGAGGCCAGCTCAAGTATCGTCCTTGTCACTTGACCATGGTTCAAAATTACGAGGTCTGTCTCCAAAAGCCCACGTGTAGCTGAACAGTGCGACGTTAATATTCACTCACTCGATCATGAATGCTCATTAAAACTACAATAACTTGGAACAAAATATGACATCTTTGCCAGCAAATAACATTTCTGTAATATTAGTGAAAAGTGTGTCTGATTTGCGTCCGTTATTAAGGTCTTGCACTTTTGAATCATTTTAGCTCAGTTTTATTGGATTTTTTCTCAAATCCGCAAAGAAAAAATTGAACAGTCCTTGAAAGCCGGTAAGTATACTTTCTCTTAATTAAATTATTCACTGGAATTCCGATTTGAATCGTGTACAGTAAAAATAATTATTAACAAATGATTGAGGTGACTGAGTCCCCCGCACTAACATTAGCGTTAGTATCGAGAGCGCGCCTGCTCCCGGGTTAAAACATTTTGTAGTCTTATCGCTTTCAATATTAAAAAGTAACACAATTATTCTTCATTGGAATTTTATATTCTTTTTCATTATTTAACATTAATTCTAAATGCTAATTCTGTGAGGTTTAAAACTACAGTTCTTTTAAACAGTTATTTACATTTAAAGCATTTATCTAAAAAAAATCATTTTATATTTTTGTATACAATGTCGTGTACGCAGTTTTACTCTCCTTGCAGTTCAGCTATTATATCAAGAATAATGTTTTATTTTCTTAAAAAATGAACCTGTGTGAAGAGCCGGTGTTTCAGCCAGTATACGTTTAATGTATCAGTACTGAAAAAGGTATTTTATAAATAATTTCTTAATACTAATTTTAAGAACAAGTTTAATAATTATTAGGGACATTCATGGGCTTGTCTTGTAGAGCAAAGTTTTTCAAAGGAAGGTTTAATATCAGAAATTGACACTCTGAATTATTTTTCTATATTTAGCTGAGATCTATATTTCGTCTTCTAAGTACCCACCGCAGAAAATCTGGTTTAACAAAGATAGGATGTTGAAAATGGTAAAAGTATTCGAAGTGCTTTTGTTTTCAGTACAGATAATTCATCATCCATCTCTACCCTAAATTCAAAGAGTGATTTATTACAAAATTGCCTCTTAATTTTTCACTGGTCGTGAAATCTATGAAGATTTCTTCTTTGGAAGTTGAGAGCCCTTCTGGAGTATCTTGAAATAGATCCCTAATCCACTCGTAACTTGCTACCAAGTTATCCTCATCCAGAAAATACTTTTTAAAATTCTTTGCCAACATAGCTAAATGATTTTACATGGTTTTAAAAACAACTTTTACGGATTTCTAAGTTTTAACACATAACGAGCTGGGGCGTTTTTCCCATCATTTACTTTAGTAGTGGTAAATCCAAAATTTAAGTTTTTTTGAGAATATTTCCTTGATTTAATTTTCGGAACCATGCTCGTCTGTGTACTTGTTAATCCTTTATTATCGTCGAATGTTTGCTTAGGACTTAAAAATGTTTGTATGATTTGGTTTTAATCTACTGCCGTAAATACTTAGTTACCGTGAATTACAATTAACGTGTTAATTAAAAAATATACATTGAAGCTAGATTCGGTAGCTATAGAAGTATCCAGTCGACCAAAACTGACTGGAATTGTACGAGGAAAAGCATTTTTACATGTTTTACGCAGACGGCCGATAGGTTGCCCAGACTCACGCAAACGTACCCTATAATGCCAGATGTGATGGATATGATAGAGAGCAACATAGACTAGACTATTTTGCTAATGATATTTGTACTTTGAGAAATGGATGCTGAAGTTAAAATAAATCTTTAATTAAATGTATCATTTTGTGATCTGTTCCAATTTAAAAATTAGTGAAAGAAAAATAACATAATAATAAGTAAGTAATATATATTTTAATAATTTTCTTTAAATATATATATTACTTAAAAGTTACAAATACAAAATTTAATGTACGTATCGTATTAATTTGTACGGTTTATAATTAAGATCGTATTGTAAATTTAGGGTCTCTCTTTCAAAGTCCATTTTTATTGCAGTAAATACATTATTGTTGTACGGGGGGGCGACAAAAATTATGATTGAAAATTGGGTCGCCAGTTCTGAAAGTTTGAGAAACACTGGACTAAATTCATGTGATGTCATAATCACATGATAACTCAGTCACGTGTGTTTTCAGCCAATCAGTTCATAAATTAATTCGACGTCAGAATTATATCACAAATGTAATCACATGTTTCCAGCCAATAAGTTCATGTATTTCACTGTTGCCAACTTTTGCTTTTTGCAGAAATTTTCCTTTTAAAATTCTTATTTCTCAACGCTATAATAATGCACATAGTTAAACAAAATGCACTTAGTTAAAAAGTATTCGTATAATGTAAAGTTCTTATTTTTAAATTTTGAAAACTGTTTGAAAAATTTTAACACGTTAACTCTTTACCCAATCATCAAATTTTAAATGTTACCTAAACTTTACAAGTTGAACAGCTAGTACGTCCATTTTTAATCAATGGGAAACACGTGATTGCTGTTATCATCTGACCATCATGAACTTAGTCGATTGCTCTCCTTTGATTTAAACTACGCTGTTGTGAAAAACTTAAGCAATAGGTTTCTTTGCCATAAATCTAGGAGAGTGATCTGAGATACATAAAATTAATAAATGAGAGACGGTATTTTGTACTTAAATGATGGTGAAAGCATAGTTGCACAAAAATGAATACAATGCACAGAGTATGGAATCAAACAAAAAAGTCTTTACTGAGCTCATAGTATCGTTACACATGATAGTCTGTCCAAGAGAAAAAACAACAAGCAGATGTTCTTTAGTACATGATATGCATCTTCTTCCTGCAAAAGTTGCTTCGCACTGTCTCTCTGTACTCATCACCAGGTTGTCCAACAGTTCTTGAGGTAAAAGCGCCCATTCTTGAATCAGCATCTATTTCAGGTGTTGAGTGTTCCCAGAGGATTTAATCGTATCAAATGGCATTCCCCCAAAACTCCTATGCATGATCTAAGGGATTTAAATCAGGGAAGAATGCTGGTAAATCCATTTGAGTGATATCTTTTCACGTTTTAGTAACTGCTGAAATCAGCGTTCTAGTGTGGCTGTTCATTGTCTTCCATAAATGATCCATGGTCCAATAGTACCTTGTAAGAGACATACATGGTAGTTCCGTTCCTCATAATGCCTCCCCAGGGGAAAGCTCAAGTACCCCATTAACGGTCTATTTCCCTGATGTTACTTTGATGAGACCGTGCCCCAACCTTTCTCCAAATCAACTGGCGTAGAGAATCGCGTGAAGCTCTTAATAGACTCTCATTTGTAAAGAGGACACGACTCTATTGATGAGATATCTAGTTTTTGTGCCTCTTAAACCACTCTAAACAGTACTGCCAATAGCCAACCTTCAAAGGAATGCAGCTTTCAGGACGGCGGGTGAGTAGACCGCCTTTGTGGTGATGTCTGACCACAGTAAACCGCAATACTTTTTCCCTGTTTCTGTACACAGCTGCTGAGCCATGGCGTTTGCTGGCTCTTTTTCCTACGTGATCCATATATAGGTTATCCACTGAAGTTGTTTTCCTAGAGAGGCCACCACCGATATTTCTGACATCTGTAAATATGATTTGAAATGCTTTCCAAGGGCACGAAATCACATTTTTGTTGATTCCAAATTCCTCAGCTACACTTGTTAAACTAGGTATTTCTTCCAGATTTTCAATCAATCTTCCACGTCTGAAATCATCCAGGTGATTTCTTGTAGCCATACTTCACGAAATAACTCACTTGAACTTGCAATGAATGTCTTTAATTGCGCCTCCGTTCTTCCTCTTATTGTAGTCTGGAACTACACGAGGCGAACACAAGCATTCTGCGTACTCTCACGTCGCCTATGACGTTTTGTTCCTGACATTTGCATACGCATCGCCTTTCTATAAAATTGTTTGTTCATTGTACTGATCACACAATAATCCTCTTTTCTGCAATTTCAAGGCTATCTGTTTAAAATTTACATTGTAGCTTAAGTTTTACATACCAGTGTATATGATGGAATTGTTTGTATCTATATGTACTTATAAATAAGAATAAGATGTAAGCGAAAACATACATTATGCTTAAAATGACAACCTTTATGGTAAATAATAACTAAAAATCTTTTTGTCTTATTTAGCAATGAATAGTGAGTTAAATAAAATCAATCAATCAAATAATATAATTACTAAATAAAATTCTCCGAATTCGACGAAAAAATGTTTTCATTTGATAGAAAGATGTTTGTAAGTCCTTTTTCAGAATATTATATTTCAATATTCTGATAGCATATAGTATTTGTAAATTTAATGAAAGCGCGATGCATATTCTTCTCATTTATTAGCCTCTTCCCCCATTCGAGTCTAGGTTTGAGTGTCCATCTGGAGATAAGAGTTTGTAATGTATTTATTAATTAAAACCAACAATTTTTAAATCTTAGTCTTACATGGGTATGTGTTCGTTTCAATTAAAAATATATTTTACTTAATCAAAAATCTAGTCTAATTTCATAAATTTTATATTTGTCTTATACTAATAAATAAATGCATTAAATTATTGTTCATCTAAAATTATATGGTAAATATAAGAATATAAAATAACAGTTTTACATTTGCAATCAGCCGCTACAGATACCTGCATTTAAATTAATTTAGGAACGTTAAATTTTTTTAATATTAATAAAATTTTTGAAATTATTAATCTTTTTTTCTATTATTTTTCTCATAAATAAATTAATTCTATGCTATACTATAATCTTTTTTTACCTACAACGTTGTGAGCAGAGAATAAAAGTTACTTTGCGCAGATATCGTATTCTGAAGTCGCAATCACATTATGTGATTTGGGCACAGCATGAGATAATATTCCCTTTTCCAAACTTCCATGAAGCTACTAGGTGCCATAGGGGCTTATTCTAAATTATTGTGCAACTGGTATCATTATTTTACTCTAGGGTCTCAGGTGGAATTAGACTTGAGACCAAGACTTAATTCGAACATCCTTTGCTATGAATTTCGCAGTCTAATAGTTTCTGCACTCCAAGTTTACGACGTCCGCTGCGTGAAGCCTTGATATTTATGTAAGAGGTTATCAGGAGAGAGAATTACCCGGTTACAAACTTTAATATAGTAATAATAAAGAAGGAAATAGCGTCTAAGAAAAAGGGTTTTGTGTGCTCTCCTTTACAAGAAGTAAGTTAGTAATCTGTTAAACACATGAATTTACAGGGAAGTACTTAACTAGTAAAGCTTCGACATCTGAGAGCATCATATAGTAGTAGAACTAGGTCTGTGTAAGGCAAAAGTCCAAGGCAACCAGATGTTACAACAGAAAATAATACGAGTGCAAGCAATTATTTACGTACTATGAGGATGTCAATGATTTGTGCTAGTTTTGAATAAGGGGTATTTAAATCTACTATTTGGACTGAATTAAGAAACAAAATTGCATTGTAAGACTTTCAAATTAAACCGTGCAAGAATGAAAGCCTAGTGATGAATTAAAACGTCTAAACTACTGCCTTTTCATCAATGAAGACATTGAAGACTAACTTTTTTGCCATAAACTCCCATTTAGTGTTTATCGCATCTTTACACATAGGTGAAAATGTAAGCCACCATAACGTGGAATTGGGATATCGGAAAATTCCCATTGAACACGTTAAAGACTCTCCAGAATTAAACTTTTTTTTCGATAACTTCATGAAAGCTTTACAGATCTTTTTTTTTCTCTTTACTTTTTTCCATAAAGGCAAAGAAGAGTTCTATTTTCCGTGATATAATGAAAATTTATCTTTTCCCTCAGTTTAAAGGACCCATACAAAATTTTAATTACCACAAGATGGTATACCAACTCTGTGATCCGCAACCCCCGGTCCATGAACCGATACCGGTCCATGGATTAAATGGTGCCGGGCCGCCTAAAGAACATTAAACTATTGCCATTTTATTTAAAGTGGTGCATTGCTCTCGGATTTGCACAACTTTCCACGGAAATCACTTTATATTCCAAGTTAAATCACTTTTATTCATTTTTGGTGTATCTATATTTTATTCTGAAAGCATATCTAAATGTAACTAAATTAAAACTGTTAAATCAAAAAAATCTAAAATATAAACAATCAACGTGTCCCACCCTCAGTGGGCCTCATTAAAATTATCAAACGTTGACCGGTCCGCAGCGATAAAAGGTTGCGGAGCACTGAATCAACTTGATTGACATAGGGAAGTTCACAAAATTCTAAATAAAGAACTACCACATCATTTGGATAGGTAGCAGTGCAGTCGATGGTTTGGTTCTATAGAGCTAAGATCCTATGTCATCTAACATATCCCGTGCAATTTATTCTTTTGGATATAAATCAGAAATTCTGGGTCCATACCACTCGTGCCAACATTACAACGACTTTTTGGTATAAAGGAAGTCATTGCTTCTGGCAATGA
>BMAU01014958.1:0-11537 GCA_019973935.1 Trichonephila clavipes
AGTTTCATATAATAACTAAGATAAAGTGCTCTAGTTTTTGTAAAAATTAAAATATCTCTTATCCTGAAGGTCATTTCAAAAAGGAATAGCAAAGTAATACATTAAAATTGAAAAATTGAGAATTTGTTCATTTACTATTTGTACAGATTGTTTTAGTTGTAATAATTTATTTTTCTCTTCTTATTTTTAATCTTTTCTCTTAAAATGAGCTAAATAAATCTAAAAACCACAAAAAAAAATCTCCATACCATTTTTTAAAAAAAAAAATTGTCGCAAGTAGCCGGATACCTTAAGATTCAATTTTAGGTTGCATTTTACGCATAAGTATTATTCTATTTTCTTCAAATAAGATTATAAAAATTCAATTAAAATGCATTTACAATAGAAAAAGGCTAACATGAATTCCACTGGACTAATACTATATTCAAGAACTCAGAATGGGAATTTTAAAAGATAAAAAATATTAATTTTTCTGTTACTTTTTCTTCTTCGAGAATAACGAAGACAAAAAATATTTGAATGAAATACTTATCGTTCCGAATAAATTATTTGCAATGCAATAACATCCCTTTTTCTGAGTTACGCAAAGAAAACACCTTTTTCCTTTTTTTTTCAAAGATGACAAAATGATAAAAAAAGATCGAAAGAGAAACAAGAAAATCGAGAGCATGATTACTTAAGTGAGCATTTCCTTTCTCATCCTCCATAAATAAATAATTTTTTTTTTATTGAAAACAATTATAAAATCCCCGTGCACCACAAAGTATCACAAGGGGCTTACAGAAGTAAGTATTAAACACACATTCAAGGGAAATAAAAAAAAAAAAAAAATTTAAAAAAGGAGGTCAAGAACTACAAACAGTTACAACAAACCCACAGAAATTCCTGAAAGCACCCCTGGTGGAAAAAAGTTGGTGAAAACTCGGTGGTCAACCAATGCTAAGTCTCCCGAATGCCAGTCCCACGATCCCTCTCTCCCCGACACACCCGTAACACAGAAGGACCACATGCCCCACACTCTCTCCTCCACCAACACCACAGTCACAGGAACACGAAGGAACCAAACCAAATCTGCTCAAGCAGCTTCCGAAACCACCATGACCAGTGAGAAACCGGGCCAATCCGCAGCTGGTGCAAAAATGACGACATGACAGTCTCCCACCAATGGTGGGAAAACATTTCCCTGCCATGCTCCCCCCATCAGAAATGAGACACTCCCGGCTCCAAGACTTCACCATTCCCTCGCAAAACGATCCAGGAATACCAACGTCAATGTCAACCCCTCGCCCGGCTGCAGCACCCGCAAGGCAATCGGCCCGCCCACCCCCAAGAACGCCCACGCGTCCGCGAACAAATGCAAAATCCACCGAGATGCCCTCATCTCCTAGGCCCTCAAGTTCCCCCTGGATCTCGATGACCATGCTGCCAAACGAAGAAAAACACCCAAGAGAATCCAAGGAGGAAAGAGAGTCAGCACAGACGAGACACCCCGAGATGACACCACCCCGCCCAGTGATCCATCCAACGGCGAAATTCAAACATAAAAGCTCAGCCACAAAAACTGTGCACCCATCACGAATTCCAAATTGAAAGCCCTCGGACCCAACACCACCTCCGAACACAACAAATGCGAAAAACCAACTCTTCCACCAACTTTACTGCCACCAGCACAGCAAACAACAGGGAAACCCTCTGTGCTCCTGCCACCAAATTGAACAACATTGACGACACTTCCCCCCCGAAGGATGAGGGAGAAAAAATGAAGACAAAACACAACCACAATCAGAGACGGAAGAAGCAGAGAAACCCTCCCCAAAAGCAACACCATGAAGAACAGCAATGTCTACCGGAGGGATAAATAAATAAATAATTAAATAAAAAATTCGCCATTTCGAACGAAATTTAGAGAGAAATTGTTTTTCTTGAGATCCAGAACGCTGCCTAGTAATCAAATACAAATAATTTTACCCCACACAAATCAGTCACCTATGACGGTTCCGAGTTACACTAGCAATTCCATGAAGTAAATAAATTTCAATATCGAATTTTCTTTTTCTTAAATGCAGGTTAACTTTACCCGTCACGGCTTTGAACACCAAATAAACCGGCAAAAGGAAGAGAAAAAAACTGAGACAATAGAAAAGTAAATATTTTTTTCTAAAAAAATTCAGTAGAGTGAAAAGAACTTTTGCTTCGAAGAAAAATAATTAACGTCGGATGCCGTTGTTGATCTTTTCAACGAATGGTTCCCGTGGGATAGTTTTAGGAGTTCGCTGTAAATACGATTTTCTAGGAAACAATTGTGAAAAACAATTTTTTACTGAGCGAGAAAATAGGTTTAGGTTTTAGAAGTTTTTATATTAATGATTATACGAGGAGGCGGTAGTCACACACACAAGTGATCAAGGTCACGGACTCGTGGCTGGCGTGTCGTGAATTCGAGGCTTGTGCCCAATGGCGTGGTTATGAATGGGGTAGGCGGTGCCATGCACCGGGGCCGTCTGATACTGACCTCCAAGCAAGCCGAACTTAAGATAATCCCCCCCACACACACTAGGTAGTGGTGGAGGATTTTTAAGACGTAAATATAAAAGACTGCAACACAATGATAATCATAGCAACTGGAAAATAATTTCGAACTTGTAGGAAATCTTTCCGTTGTTTGTGTAGTGTTGCAAACTTTAAACGTATTGAAGTTTATATGTGATTTTACAATTTTTTTTTATAAAATATTACTTTTGTAAATAAACTTCAATTTCATGAACAACCTTACATTACATCTTAAAAACCTACACAGGAAACAACTCTTCCCTGGTTACATTATGTTTTTAGTAACAATATGATTCATAATAAGCTAGTTTCCTATTTCAATATTTCTGAATCTATTCGCTATAGACTGATCTAAATTTGCCCCTTACTTTTCGGCTCTTTTGCAGAGGTGTTTTTTAAAAATAATCGTCGTAATATTGTAATGCATTTTCTTGTTCATGCATTGTTTTGTATCATTTCTTGTCAATCTCGATGAACCATTTTGTAGCTCTAAGCCCTCCGGTAGATGAGTTCAATCCTGCCGAATAAATAAATAAATAGCCAGGGATTCCCCAACAATGTTTTATAGCGTAGCATAACTTAGAAAATTTTATAGTGTAGCATAAATTCTTCCTTTTAATGTCAGTATGTACTTGAGCACAACCGAATTGTATTATATAAATTAGAAAACTGAAATTATGGATAAAAAAACGTAACGCAGTGGTGCGTTAAAGCGCATCCAATGCCAAGAAAGAGAAGATAGTGAGCAAAAATCACCCAAAATTGACAAATTTCTTAGTCAGCCTTCTGCGAGTGCTTCTGGCCAAAGTATTTCTGTTAATAGTAATTTATAGATAAAGTGGTCGCTACAGCGCTTCTTGAGAAGCCTACTGAAGGAAATTCTATAGTTATTGCAGTTAAAGACGCACCACCTTTGACGATGAAAATTTATACACTGCTGGACAATTGCTAAGGACGGATCACAAATTACTATGTAGCATAACATTAAGCGAGACATGAGGCCTAGTAGGATAAAATATAGTTGCCACACTGTTCAGACATTAGAATAAAGAATGTTTATTGCTCTGGAAAGTACAAAAGCTGTGAAACATCTGAAAGAAAAAAAAATGTTCATTTGATCTGCGTACGGAGAAATGGAACAATGCATCTAAAAGTCAGCAGGCACCTTAAAGAAAGGTATCAGTACGGGATATGTCCACCGTGGAGTGTGATGCAACATTCCACACGTCGTACCATACTTTGCACAACATTATCCAGCAGCTGTTGAGGCAATTTATCCCATTCCTCTGTGAGTACACGGATGAGGGTGTTCTTGTTTGTCGGAGGATAGTTTCGACCAGCAACTTGCCTCCCCAAAGCATCCCACACATTTTCAATGGGATTTAGATCTGGAGAACGCGCTGGCCATACGAGACGTTGAATACCCTCGTTGTCTAGACAATCCTGAACAGCGAGTCACCGACAGCACCACGGAAAAGACGAACATGAGGAAGTAGAACTTCATCAATGTATCGTTGGCCCGTCATAGTCCCATTCGCAACCACATGTAGGCGCGTGCGGCCATTGATCATGATGCCGGCCCACACCATGATGCTGCATGTCGGATATCGGTCCTTTTCCTGGATATTTTCTGGACGATAAGCAGTACCACTCTCGCGCCAGATCAGTTGGCGTCTATAATCCGATGACAGACTGAACCTAATCTCATCGGAGAATAGTACGCATGCCCAGTCCTGTTCAGTCCAATTGTGATGCTCACGACACCATTGCAAACGGGCAGTACGGTGCTGATGGTCAATGGGACACACACAACAGGTCTGCGTGCGTATAATCCTTCTCCCCTCAAACGTCTGGCAACAGTTTTTCGGGAGATCTGCTTTCCTGAGGCAGCAAGAAACTGATTTGCCACCTGCTGAGCTGTGATGCGCCTGTTCCTTTTAGCTGATAGGACGATATATCTGTCTTCTACAGGCGTCGTACTTCTAACAGGACCTCCCCCGTGCCGTCTACTACACATTCCAGTAGTTTTAAATGACTTCCACAGCCGTGAAACAACGCTGTGAGCGATGTCGAACTCCCTGGCAACATCTGTTATTTTTGGCCCTTCTTTGATATTTCCAATAATTCGGGGACGCATAAAATCATCTATGTGATGTCGGGAAGACATGCCAAAAATTTTAAGTTCGTTTATTAGATCTTTCCTGTAAAACTTTGACTTGAAACAACAACTGTCCACACGCGTCAAAACCTTTAAAGCTCTTATGAACGCTATCACGTGATGAACAAACGTGGAAAAAAATTTGCATACTAATACTTTTTCTTACTAATATCCCGCACTTATTCTAATTTTCCACATTTTGCTTCCTTTCATTTTGTGGTTGCTATGGATGATAGTGTTATCCGTCCTTAGCAATTGTCCAGCAGTGTACAAACGACTTCGAATCATTCAAGTGAAAAGCAAGTAAAACTCGAAAAAAATATGGTATAGATCCCCATTTTCAAGACAAAAGGTAAAGGAAAGTTAGAAATTCTTTTTTTAAGAATTAGCTTCTGATCACTGATATCTAAAACCGGAAAGAAATATTTAAAATTACAATTTTCAATAAGGTATACTAGACACAATATTAACTATGTTAAATACACATTTTACTAGTGTATGAGTTCAGTCTGTCAAATATTTAATTTTCTAAAACCAACGTTTTTTCTAGATGTAGATGAAACAACTTTGTTATAAAAGTATGACGAATTCCAAAAAAAGTATTCTGATAATAATATAGGCCTTTTCCCCTTCAATTTTTTAATATTTACCACCTAGCTCTTTTTAAGTTAACCCAGGTAATGACTGTTCACCAATTATGTAAGGAAATAATGAGCAAGTATGGAGTGTTAGAATGCGACCTAACAAAAGTATTTATATAGCAACGTTATTATTCTATAACACAATTCCTGTCACTTACTTCTGCAGCCGCAAAAGTATTATTTAACAAATTAAAAATAATTAAAAAATATTTAAGAAACGGTGTCGGTCAATCTCGACTCCGTATTTATAGCCAATAGCAATTGGAAATAAACTCGCATAAAACCTAGATTTAACCGAAGTTATTGAAACTTACGAAAAAACTAAAGCTAGGAAAAAATTGTAAACCAAATAGTCAATTTGTTTTTAATAGGTAAGTCCAACCTTCTTTGTAATAAACTTTTTATTTTTCATCAATATCGTTTTATTTCTTAATACCTATGTTATTATTTGTAATCTTGTTCGTTATTGTTTAATTTTTCATTATCTATTACGTTACTTCTCGTCTTTCGGTTTCAGTAGTTCCTTAACTTTTCACACCTGTTCTGGAAGAGGTCTGTCGTTGTGTCAAATCGAACCTGGGCGATCACTAAAGCTCACACAAGAAAACTCATATACATACATATAAGTAGTTTGTAGCTTTGTTTTCCTATGACTCATAAAGCTGTGATGTTAAAGTAGCTTTGTATGTTTAAAATATTCATGCATTTTTACTTTTTTACTTGATAAAACCAACCAATATAGGGCCGTTATTCTTTTTTGCACCAGTGCCTTCGGATACTTAGCTACCCCACTACAAGTGTCGTTGAAGACCCATCGCGTAGAGCAGGGGTGTCAAACTCAAAGGCTAATTTGAGCCAAACAAACAAGGTTTAACTTCTGGTGTGCCGCGAAAAAAATGTGTACATCTATAGAAAAGTAAGTTTATTTCGAATGATAGATTATAATAAACATAAATAAAAGAGCAAGAAAAAATTTAATGTTTACGTCCTGACACTTGACATCTCTTCTCTGCTACTATCTTTTCTATTTCGGGAAAAATTTTGATATTTTATTATATATTATTGTGTGCCGATATACTGGCCGGGTTGCAAAAATGTTCTCCGTGGGACGCGAGTTCGACAGCCCTACTCTATAACTTTAATGCACGCTAAAAGAGCAATTAAACTGAGACGCTATGAATTTTTTAAAAATGTAAACATCATTTAAATTATGGACGCTTAAAATATTTGCATTAATTCAATCATACGCAGTATAAAAAATTCTACAGATCCTTTTCCTAATAATTTACCTTGCGTTTGAATAGAAGAGATGACCTTTTAAAAATTAGCAGCATTATTAATTTGGCATAGATTATATAGAGAGAGGAAGAGAGAGACAGAATAATTATATATATATAACGTATTTTCTTCAAACTATACAATTTTTTTTCTCTCTCTTATTTAAATTTTAACTTAACTCAGCGGCGCAACGGCCCATGAGAGCCAAGGTCTAATGTGTCCATCTCAGTATACGGGACCTTGGGCCCTGAGATGCATAAGCATATGTTCCGGTCAGATGGTCAGCCTGACGTGAAGCCCCCAGTGTTAAGTTCCCAAGCAAGCTTGGTACCTATTTATCAACCCACTGAAGGTTTGAAAGGCAGAGCCGAGCTTGCCCAGCCCGGGGTTTGATCCTCGGACCTGTGGTGTGGAAGCCCGATTTTACTACCACCCAGTATTTAAATTTTAGACTTAATTATAAAATCATTTTCTTTTCTTTCAAAATTCATTCAAGAAATCCAATTTACTTAAAAAATGAAATTTTGCTTTTTAAACATAATTTTGCTCAGAATTGTTGAGAAAATTAATAATGAAATCTCTTACAAAATTTATCGTTATCGTTATTCGGATAGAGGAAGCAGAAGAAAATCTTTTGTGTTCATTAACAAAACAGAAAGTGCAAAATAAACGAACAAGCAAAAACTTGGGATTCTGGTGTTATTTAAGATTTTTCCTTTTTGTTTTTATAACAGAATGCATTTTTTTTAAATATTTATGAATTTGGTCTTATAATTTAAGAGCGTCAATTTTGTTTGCAACTATTCCTGATTGTTTTAAATTTATAACCAGCTTAGCATTCATAGTATATCAGTATTTAGAATAAGAGTGCATAAATATTGGATTGATGGAGAGGAAGTTAAATTATGTTAGCTTAAGGTATCCGACTACGCTCGGAACCGTGATTTTACAAAAGCGTATAAATAGATAATATTTATGATATTTAGTGTCACTTAGAATAGAAAATGTACGTAAAATTGTTTTAAGAATAGTATTACAATAAAAAATTATTTAAGTACAATATTTTGACAAAAAATGAACATAGAATGACCCATTTTCAAAATATTCTCCTTTAGTGGAAAATGCTTCTATTATAATAATATTTTGCCTGTATTTAGCTCAGACCTCTGCACAAAGTCTGAACTAGAATTTTTTTCAAATATGTATCTTAGAAGTGGGTTTATCCATGTTTTACGACAACAGAGGGGAGAAATTTTAAGAAAAAAACGCCGATATATATTTCGAATGGTTGTAACGCTGAAAATAATGTAAATTTTAAAAAAAAAAAAAAAAAAAAAAAAACAGTTAAAAGTCTTTATACAAGCAAAATATTATTTTAGAAGCATTTCTTTTAAAAGGAGAACATTTTAAAAAAAGGTTATTTAAAGTTAGTTTTGTGCCAAAATATTGTACTTAAATATTTTTTTTTGTCATAATGTCCTTAAAACAATTTTATACATGTATTCTCTAATCTAAGTGACGCTAAATATCATGAAAATTATTCATTTATGCGCTTTTTTAAAATCACGGTTCCGAACGTAGTCGGATACCTTAAAATAAGATGGTAATAATTTGGGTTTTATTATTCTACATCCATCTTTCTATTTACAGTTAATAAAGTATGTTCTTGGAATTAAGGAATTCCTCCCCCTCCCATCCAAACAGTTCCATTTTTCTTGGAACAGATTTTCCCTTTCCCTTACGATGTCAGCGCTCACAATGTTTCTATTATAATACGAGCTTTTCTTTTCCCACCCTCATTTTCCAAATCCACTAATTCAAGTACACACAGTTTTCAAACCCCAATAGTAAACAAAAGTTTTTCTACAAATCGATAAAGTGTACCCTGCCCCTTAAACCCTTGTGTATATATATATATATATATATAGCCAGCTCATTTATCCCACTCCTCTAGCTATTTCAAAAGCACTTTAATTTCTGCACTCAAGAATTAAGTTCCACATTATCTGTTTTGTTCCGTGTCATTTCCAAGCAAGTGGCAAGTGGCGTGTAAGTTACGGAATTCCTGTCCCTAAATGTGGGACGTACCTCCTCATCAGAATTGATAAAATTAGAGCCGAATTAATGGGGTGACATAAAGTAAAAGAGAAAAAAATAATTAAATGAATGAGATAATTAAGATGGGCAGAACAATTCTGCTGGAAAACAGTGGCGGACGAAGTCCGCTGACCGAAGGAAGAAACGTGTCATTTCCATCGCTTCTCCCATCTTCAGTTCGTTAGGGTGAGTTTTGGAGCACATAGTCCCGTCGGACTCTAATCTCCTATCCTGGAATTTTAGATGACCGTGAAAAATTTACCAATGCCCATTTTAAAAAGGTATTAAATTAAGGAGAAAAATTTATATTGAAAGATCTAGTCTGAAAAAATTTAATGGGTGAAAACATTTAAAGTTAAATAAAATGAAAATAAAAAGCTCTTTTAAGAGCTAGAAAATCATTCTTCGAATCGCCCAGAAGTGGGCGGAGTTACGGTGGCCAATCGGGTTGCAGCAAGAACCGAGATCAGAAAGTGCGGGAAAAAATATCAGGAGGTGGGAATTTGGACTGTAGAATGAAAGGAAGCTATTTTATTGATCGAGCTAAGAGTTCACTCCCATCTTCGTGCCTGGCTCCGCCCACGCCTCTTCTGATTAGTTCTGCTTTCATTGTTGCCCTGCCCCTCCCAAATATATAGGGAATTTTTCCTCACCTCTGAGCAGAGTTCTGTTATTGTTCGAACAAGATAGATTATCCAGTGTTACAGAAAGATAGATGTAAGTACCTAAAGTCATTTTTCTTACTAAAAAACTTAGCTGTATATTATTATGTTGTCCTTTTTAAGTTAGTATACTATGCTACAAATTTTGACAGTGATAGCGTAAACAAAATTTATGAGCACTTTTTGAGTTGCTCTCGCCTTGCCGCGCATCTAATTTTCTTTGTAAAAATAATAATTGGCTCTAATTTTTTTTCATTCATCTGAAATCTAAATATTTGTCATGGATTTAAGGGGACATGGTACGATTTACGTAAAAATTTTTAATTTAAGGATTTTCAAAATTTTTTTTGTTGCCTTCTATGTTCGGACCCCCCCAAAGCCCTTGATTTTTTTCCGATTGATTATAATTCTAAGTATATAGTACGTAAAATTTAATTAAGTATTTGTTATTAATGATAAATTTTATTAATTAATGCTAATCATTTATTCAATAATTAGTTTTTTACTGTGTTTTGTTCCCGAAAATCGACAAAATCAAAAGGAGCATGATACAAGAATGGTGAACTTTCGACCCCGGATCCCCCCCCTTGAAAAAGTCCTGTGTGCACTACTGATTATAACCACACATGCCAAGAAAGCGTTTCTGGTTTTTGGGTGGAGAGAACTTACAAATTTTTTTTTATCTGTGTTGCTAATTCCAGGTGGTCCTTGTGAGGAAATTGTAAATCCCAAATATTAAATTTCTTGTGTTGCAAAAAAAAAATGCATTTGTCTGGTGCAAGTGTTAAATTATTTTCCTGTAAGGCATTTAAAACATCACGAAATTTTACATTTAATTCTTGAATTGTGTTGGATGCGATGATTATGTTATCTTGACAGTATATACCAGGGTATTTGCATGTAGAGAGGACTTATCCATAATGTTTTGAAAATATGCAGCTGCGTGTTTAATGCCAAATGGTAATCTTTTGAATTGAAATGTTTTCTAAGGGGTTGTGAAAGTTAAAAATTTTCTATATTCTTTTAGAAGATGAATTTGCCAATAAGCCGATCCCAAATATTAAATTTGGATTGTAAATCCCAAATATTAAATTTCTTGTGTTGCAAAAAAAAATTGCATTTGTCTGGTGCACACAAGTGTTAAACTATTTTCCTGTAAGGCATTTAAAACATCATTAAATATTGCATTTAATTCTTGGGTGAAATAGTCGAATCCGGCACTTCTCCACCAAATTCTGAAAAATCGCCAATTTGGCGCGTTTTTGCGTGTTGTGTTTCGGTGTTGCAACCCTACCACAACACGCAACGCCGGAGCGCGAAATTCAAGATGACGGAAGGAAAATCATGGAAAAATAGCAAGTTTAGAAACTAAAAATCGCTGCAAAAATCAGGCATTTTAAAATGGAAATTTTTTGTCTGATTTGTTTGTTGTTTATGTGTATTGGAAAGTCTACACAACATGAAAAATTTATTTCAGAGTCAATGACACTGTTAATTTTACATTGTCTTGAAAGGTAGGATTTGTGTTGTATCTTGTGTTTGATAGTGTCAAAAATGTGTCCTGGTATTAAAGATATACTACTTCCGCTGTCGATTAAGAAAATTAACTGTTCATTTGCTATGTTTACATGAATCATGGGTAAAGGTGATTGTTGATTTACTTTCGTAATTAGTTCATGTGGTGTTTGTTGTTTTAACTCCTCATTTGTTTGTGTGTCGAGATGACTTGGAGGGTTAGTCAAGCTATCTCCAATGTGTTTAGAGTTTGGGTTTCTTAAATCAATTTGCTTTGGGTATGTTTGTTGGTAGTTTGTGTTTCTATTGTAGTTTCTGGTGAAGGAGTAAGAAGAGCCCCTGCTTTGGAATCTATTATGGTCTTGTTGTTGTTGTTGGTTGGGTGTGTGTGTTGTGTGGATAGTTCTTAGAAATTCCCAACAATCTTTCATTAAATGATTTGGTTTCCCACAAAAGCTGCAAGAAACTGTGTGCCGTGGTAATGTGTTTTGTTGAGGTGTACGGTAGCTGATGTGTTGACTAAATTCTGTTTCGGTTTTTTGTTCTGTTTTAAGAAGGGCAATTTGGTTGGTTAATTCATCTAATTTTTGTGTAATTGAATCTTGTTCCGTCTTAACAGATTTGACGGGCTGTAAG
>BMAU01014959.1:0-18011 GCA_019973935.1 Trichonephila clavipes
TCACACAAATATTGAAAGCTTGAGAAGCACTGTTTTAAGGATATTATTACAAGAAAAAGTTATTTAATAAATTGGTTAAAAAAATGAAGAAAAATTATCATATTTTTAATTACATTTTCAAAATATTCCCCATTTAGGAAAAAAAATGCTTCTTTAATAATATTTTGCCCTTACTCTTATAAGACTTCTGTACAGAGCTTGAACTAGGAGTGTTGAAATAAAAAATTTAGAATTGGATTTATATATATATTTGTGATGAATCTGTACGGAACCTTTCCACTAATCTTCTTAGGCGTCTTTTTGGGGAATATAAATTCGCGTTTATTTCCATTCAACTCCAAAAAGATGTACGGGATATTTAAATTAGATAACGTATTTAAGTCGAGCGTTGCGAGATAGCAAGAGAGATAACGGAAGACTAATGAGCTAGTAACTTTAAACGCATTATACTAGAAGATTCTAGGAGATTAGATTCGTGAAGACGTCGTGCTGCGAGACGTACCAGAAAGCTGATATAAGCCAGCGGTAAATATAATTTACGTACGCTTAAAATAAGCGTCAGTTTAAGGCTACATGGTACCTTTTTCAAAATATTTTTTTGGAGACAGTTACAGTAAAAATAATTGATGTTTTATATTTAGATTATATTATTAAGCTGATTCTGAATAGAAAAAGTCAGTTTGACCAGCCATTATTTTACAATTTTAAAAAAATTAGGAATTTTTGAAGTTTTTTCAAACTTTTATAAAATACTCAATTTTTAAAATTTTTAGTAATTTTAAGTTATATTTATGATTCTTAGATTATTACAAACAATAATTAGTATGGATTTGAAAATCTATTCCCTTGTTGATTTTTAATAATTATTTTTCTAGAAAAACCTGGAAAAAACACGAAAAGTTTTAAAATATCAAATTTAGCATTTTTTAGAAAAATAACTAGAGTTCTCAACCCTAAATCCATACTAAATTTTATAGAACATACATTTGGGAGTATATACAAAAAAAATCATGGCTCTATCTTGAACAGAAAAAAAGCCTTAGGGATTAGAAAACTCTTATACCTTCAAAATTAAAAGTCTGAGAAAAACGCATTTAAAGTTTGTAAAGTCATAAAACAAAAACTTATAATGCCCGTTAAAACTCTAATTTTTTAATATGTTATTTTCCAATGTATGTTCTACATTAAAACACTATTTTTATTAAATATGACTGAAAATTATATTTTTAATTCAAAATATATTTTTGCATAATATTGATAGCCTTTTTTAGACGTCAGTTTATTCAGCTTTATCTTAACCTAATATTTCACAAAAGTTTTGAAACACGAAGCATTTATGTACAAAATAATAATGATACTGACTTAGCCAAAAATAGTCAGGTTTGGTCATAAAATTTAATTTTTTTCAAATTTAAATTGGGGCAGTTTAGGAAGTTTTAGCTCTTTTCGTACGACTTATAAAATACTAAAATATAGTACTACAATATGTTTAGTATAATGTAGTTTGGTATATACATCAAGGAAATATTCAGTTATATCTGCAGCATTTGAATTCAGAATACTTGTATTCGGAAGTCTAATTGCAGAATCGGCTGAGGACTGATTTTTAGATACTTCATTTTCCATAGTATTCCATCTCTTCGAAATATTGTTTCTCACAGAAACCCAGAATGCATTTGCCATGGCATTTTCTCTACAGAAAAAAAAATTAATGATAAAGCTTTTAAGTTATATAAATTATTTTTAAAGCAAAAATTGGTCATGAAATTAATCTTTATTAATTAATTATGAGAACTCAAAAAACTCAAAACATATTCAAGCAAAAATGATTTTAGTATTGAAAATTTGAGTTAATAACCATTTCAAACTAAAAGCTCAAAAATATTTTTAATTAATTCTACTTAAGTGTGAAAAAATGCTTTAAAAGGAAACCGAAACCAAAACCATAGCTCATAAAACTTCAAATGTATTAAAAACTAACTTGCTAACAGATCTGAAATTTCGTGGTAAGCATCTCAATGATATGGGCCACCAAAACATGCAAAAAATGTTTTTTCGGTAAAAATGAAATTTTTATGGTACTGTGTAGCCTTAAGCGACTTAGTTAAAGTTAATGAAAGTTAAGAATTCGAATACGCGTATTTCTCGGATCTCCTATTTCGGTAGACCTTGTTTGAGCTTGAGCTTAATTATTAATTAATTTTATTCTTAGTAATTTAATTTAATATAAAAGCAAATCCCTTTAAGCGACGTAACATAATATTATTATATGTTATCAGAGATTTTTTTGAGAAAATTATAATAATAAATAAATATTATTATTATTCAAAATGGCTCTTAGTGGTTCTTTGACTCAAATTAATCTTGGTGTTCAAGGTGAGACCCAGGGCGTCCACCACATATTCCTATTTTAATGCATTGGAGTGGGGAAGTTTTAACAAAAAAAAATAAATGCCTTTTGTTATTTCAATCGATCGTAACTCTGAAAAGAAAGCGAATTTTTCAAAATCGCTTGTTCAGTCTATGTAGAGAAATATTTGCTATGAATAGGCAAAATATTATTCTTTTGAAAATGTTCTTCCGTTTTTGCCCTAAAATTGCATTTAAATCATTTTTCTTGTAATAATATTTTTAAAACAATTTAATTTTTATGTTCTAGTTCAGGAGGCACTAAATATAAAAAAAATATTCATTTATGTGTTTTTGAAAAATCACGATTCAGAACGTACGCAGTCATCAAATACGGAAAAACTAGATTCACTACCTCGAAGCTATCTGCTGCATTATCACAATTCAAAATGTTCAACTTTGATAAGTTTCAAATTATTCAGTATATTAGTATGGTTTAAAATGGTCTACATAATTAAGTTCTCAATGTATTCAAATGTGGTCACATGATACTCTTATGATAAGTGAGTTCAAGCACTATTGCCACCTTTTGCTTTTTATAGAAACTTTCTGCTTAAAGATACATATTTACTAACCATAATAGCATACATATGTTGAAAAAGTGTACGTGCTTTAAAAGTACCTATATACATTAGACGTTTAACGTGATTTTTGTTTGGACTGATACTACTATCTAAAATTCACAGCCACTCTCTTATTAACAACTCTATTTTACAATTACTAAAATTGAACTAAATCACGCCTCATAAAATGTCACAAACAATCATCTCTGACTACCTCATACACATCACTCCCTCGCACTACTGGGGATACAATTACATAACACTGCTATTGTTACCTAATTACTGCTATTATTGCGCCATTTGTTACCTAAACATTGTGCGTATTTTGAAATTTTTTATTTGTTTTTATATTTTTGAAGTGCCTTATAAAGAGTGTTTTTTTTTCCAGATATAGAAGCTAAAGTTGGCATTACTTTCCAAGATGGCGACCGATTTAACAGCTGTCAAGTGATTTATTCTCAGTTTGGTTTGGCAATTCATCAAAACGTTCTTCAAGCAAGGCGTAGATTCGTCGAATGGGCCCAAAACGAGATTGCCGTTGTTCCCTATTTTCATAAGCAAATTTTGTTTAGCGATGAAGCGCACTTCTGGTTGAATGGCTACGTCAACAAACAAAACTGCCGCATTTGGAGTGAAGCTAATTTACAAGTGTATGTCGAAACACCGTTACATCCAGAAAAACTGACTGTTTGGGGCGCTTTATGGGCTGGTGGAATCATTGGTCGGTACTTCTTCAAAAACGATGAAGGCTACAACGTTACAGTCAATGGTGATCGGTATAGAGCCATGATTACTAACTTTTTCATTCCTGAATTGAACAATCATGATGTCCAGGAGCTGTGGTTCCAACAAGACGGCGCAACATGTCACACAGCTCGTGCCACAATCGATTTATTGAAAGACACGTTTGATGACCGCCTAATTTCCCGTTTTGGACCTGTGAATTGGACTCCAAGATCTTGTGATTTAACACCGCTAGACTATTTTCTGTGGGGCTATGTAAAGTCATTGGTCTATGCGGATAACCCACAAACGCTTGACCATTTGGAAGACAACATTCGCCGTGTTATTGTCGATATACGGCCACAAATGTTGGAAAAAGTCATCGAAAATTGGACGTCCAGATTGGACTACATCCGAGCCAGCCGTGGCAGTCATATGCCAGAAATCATATTTAAAATGTAATGCCACAAGATTATCTTTCGAATAAAAAAAATTCATGTCAATCGAATAATACATCGTTGTTTTATTGCAATTTAAATTTCTATACCTCTAAAAAACACCCTTTACTTTGACATC
The DNA here is from genome assembly GCA_019973935.1 of Trichonephila clavipes. Lineage (NCBI taxonomy): Eukaryota > Metazoa > Arthropoda > Arachnida > Araneae > Nephilidae > Trichonephila > Trichonephila clavipes. Next base: position 4,272 of record BMAU01014959.1, read on the forward strand.
TTAACCCAATAATAAAATTTGAAACTGTATCTGGATTTTACAAATGAGAACAAGTCTAATGTTAAATTTGAATTCAACGGAAAACACATGGCTATTTTGGTCGTGTGACCATCATGAAGTTAATCCATTTTGCTTATGTTACAAATCAAGGAATGCCGTCACGAATAATGAACTTTATTTTAAAAATATATAAGAACAATGTTTTTTTTCAATATTTTATTGCACTAAATTGTATTTAATACAATTGTTTCTTTGTGACTAAAACTGCTATTTGCAAGACTTTTCAGAAAACAGTTAAATAAGTTGCAGTTCACAAAATCTTAAATCGGGGTGCGCCAGCTCCATTGTTGACTTCGTAATGTAATTGAGATATTTTTCCTTTTACTCTTTTTATGAAAACATCCAATTAAATTTTATATGGTTTAGTTTGTTATGCATAAATTATTTCAACATAATGTATTTTATATTTTTATAGCTCTAGGTATACAATATTGTTTAAGTGCAAAATTACTGTTTTCAAACGATTATCCTATGAAGTTTTTATTTAAATTCCAAAATCATTGTCACTTTCCGAAAATATAATCGCCCCCCAAAAAAAAAACAATCTTTAAAATTTTTCAAGACGGTAAATCTGAACCTGAATTTCTAAGGAACTGAATATTTTCTACATTGATATAAAGTTCAAATTTCAATATTCTAATTTTTTTTGAAGATACATACATTTATGCTAAGAAATTGGAATATTTTATCTCAATTTAAGAGTTTGTTCAAATGGAAAAGTGCAACTCTATAGAGAAACCCCTTTAACAAAATTATTAAAAAGAATCTCATTCCTTTGAACGATATCGAGATTCATGGAAATTCTTACCGGATTACTACAACGGCTTGAATAGTTCTACTATCATTTGTACCGTCTTAAGTAACATAAAGGAATGCAGTTATATTCTGGGAAATTTTCAATCTGAAATTTTGTAGTCTTAAGATGCTTCCGAGACAGATTCTTCTTCGGTTATAATGAGTCGGTATCTTGCACAACGGACAGATTTTGCTTCACGGTAGGAAGTGCTCTTACGCTTTGAAACTGTTTCCTTTTATGTTTAGAATATCACTGGATGAGGAAAACAGCTATTTCATAAGCAGTAGCAAGCTCTGTATATAATTTTCGTTTGGGATCCCTGCTATTCGAGCATATATTTTCATGGCTAAGTGTATTAAAGCAGCGGTACCTCTTGACCTCACGAGCCAGTATAAATTCCTAATTTAAATCCCGCGGACCACTAATAGGTTTTTTTAAGTGTTAAATATATTTATAAAATAACTGCGATCTAAGAGCTTGTATAATGTACCTCTGACATCGGCTCCGTGTCTTGATGGCTGTGACGGATTAAAAGGCATTTTCACCTAAATAAGTTGTGGAGAATTGATTCAGAACTTTCATCGCCTGTTCACTAAGAAAAGAGTATGAAAACCAAAAGTGAAATCCTGATGAGAATGAATGAAATTTAAATTTGAGAGTTTCGTCGGTCGATAGGTCGATGAGCCTTTGTTTTACAGATATATGCTTAAATTATTATCCTGATTTTTCGCTGCAAACGCATATAGTATCCACTTATAACAATACATCTACGGCAGTACGACTTATTTACCGTGGTGTTAATCTATGAAGTAGCGTTTTTATAACTTTTCACGTATTGTTATGAATTGAAATATATTTCAATGCATTTTAAAACATAGCATAACGAGGTGAGTAAGGTATATTCCACATTTTTCTGGGGACCAGCGAAATTTTCTCACTGACCACCACTTTGGTGACCTCTGTATTAAAGTATATAAAGAAATGCGCTCGAAACAATTGTTGATAGCAAACACGCAAAAAAATGTTACAATTTAAAGTTCTTGGTATGAAAGTAAATGAACGTTAAACACACTTCTAAAAACTTTGCTGGAAATAAAATATTAATGCATTAGAAAATTTATTCAGAATGTATTCAAATGTATTTTTAGAAAACTAATTAAAACTAAAAAATTTTAACCCACTGTAAAGAGGAGCGGACGCATATTAAATTTATCCAGGTTCAAAGCCCTCCCTTTTGCGTGGAATGGCAATTTGGAGAAGGGGTGCTAGCTCAAGCGATTAGGATGACCCAAAATTATCCTAATCGCTTGACCGTGGATTAAAGTTACAAGATCCATCTTGATAGTCCCCCAATTGTTTCAGAATATGATGTAAATAGAAATCAATCAAATCAAGTGAAAATTTCTATAGTTTATAAAGGTTAAAACTATATAAACTTTATTGTACATATTGAAAATTATCAATACATGCTTATCCACTTCATGGCCCAAATACATCTAGATATGGGATGGAGGAACGTTTTGTGTTCCATTTCCCAAAGATGTCAAGCTTTCTTTCATTGAAAATTAAATTTCAGATATTCATACCAATAAGGTGGAACTAAAAAGTTTTGACTTTTTCTTGAAGTATATATATATATATATATATATTTAAATATATAAAAACAATCACAATTATCAATTTAAAAATTGAAATATATGAATAAAAAACAAACATATTAAAAATTCAAAAACACAATAGTTAAAAAGTAATCAAATGTAAACAAAATATATTATCAATAGCTAAAATTCTGTTTCTATTAAGAAATCAAAATCAACTATATATTTTGGTCTTAAAATTTATATTCGAATCATTAAGACATTATACACCAGTAAATTCATACACATGCAGGCGCAAAGCAGCCCATCATATGAATGAAAAATATTTAAATATATAAAAACAATCACAATTATCAATTTAAAAATTGAAATATATGAATTAAAAACAAACATATTAAAAAATTCAAAAAACACAATAGTTAAAAGTAATCAAATGTAAACAAAATATATTATCAATAGCTAAAATTCTGTTTCTATTAAGAAATCAAAATCAACTATATATTTTTGGTCTTAAAATTTATATTCGAATCATTAAGACATTATACACCAGTAAATTCATACACATAGCCCATCATATGAATGAAAAATATTTAAATATATAAAAACAATCACAATTATCAATTTAAAAATTGAAATATATGAATAAAAAACAAACATATTAAAAATTCAAAAAACACAATAGTTAAAAAGTAATCAAATGTAAACAAAATATATTATCAATAGCTAAAATTCTGTTTCTATTAAGAAATCAAAATCAACTATATATTTTTTTTTGTTCTTAAAATTTATATTCGAATCATTAAGACATTATACACCAGTAAATTCATACACATGCAGGCGCAAAGCAGCCCATCATATGAATGAAAAATATTTAAATATATAAAAACAATCACAATTATCAATTTAAAAATTGAAATATATGAATAAAAACAAACATATTAAAAAATTCAAAAACACAATAGTTAAAAAGTAATCAAATGTAAACAAAATATATTATCAATAGCTAAAATTCTGTTTCTATTAAGAAATCAAAATCAACTATATATTTTGGTCTTAAAATTTATATTCGAATCATTAAGACATTATACACCAGTAAATTCATACACATGCAGGCGCAAAGCAGCCCATCATATGAATGAAAAATATTTAAATATATAAAAACAATCACAATTATCAATTTAAAAATTGAAATATATGAATAAAAAACAAACATATTAAAAATTCAAAAAAACACAATAGTTAAAAGTAATCAAATGTAAACAAAATATATTATCAATAGCTAAAATTCTGTTTCTATTAAGAAATCAAAATCAACTATATATTTTGGTCTTAAAATTTATATTCGAATCATTAAGACATTATACACCAGTAAATTCATACACATGCAGGCGCAAAGCAGCCCATCATATGAATGAAAAATATTTAAATATATAAAAACAATCACAATTATCAATTTAAAAATTGAAATATATGAATAAAAACAAACATATTAAAAAATTCAAAAACACAATAGTTAAAAAATAATCAAATGTAAACAAAATATATTATCAATAGCTAAAATTCTGTTTCTATTAAGAAATCAAAATCAACTATATATTTTTTTTGTTCTTAAAATTTATATTCGAATCATTAAGACATTATACACCAGTAAATTCATACACATGCAGGCGCAAAGCAGCCCATCATATGAATGAAAAATATTTAAATATATAAAAATAATCACAATTATCAATTTAAAATTGAAATATATGAATAAAAAACAAACATATTAAAAATATATATATATATATATATAAGATCTTTTTCATGATAAATTGTTTCTGTAACATATTAGTTAGTGCAATATAATAACTCTAGTTAAGACTTTTACAGTATATTAAGCTTTTTATGTTTTTCTTATACCAGGAAACTATTAAAATATTTTAATTTTCTTTCATAACTTTCGTTTTCAGAAATATTTTCACTTTTTAAATTCATTTACAAGCCCTGAACTTTTTCGCAACCCTCACTTTTTGTGAAGCTTTATTTTATAAATAATCGTATTTCATTACCATTAATTAATAAAAGTATTTCCTTAACAATGTACTAATTAGAGCGCAGTTGGAGTTTAATCATTAATATCATAGAATTCATTCATTTGAATTACTTTTATCATATATAATCAGCGTTAAATATTAAAAGAATGTGTTCATGAGAGATATATTTTCTTTTGTTTCTTTTAACTATCACAATTTTGAAGCAAAGCAATCGTTTTTGAGCGGAATTTCAATATTTTGTACTCTCAAATCATGTAGGAGTTTGAAAAATTCTTATCTTTAGAAAAAATATTCTTTTTTTTAATTAGTACACTTGTATTGCTTTTTAGTTTGATACCAATAAACACAACTTCTTTGATATCTATATTTGAATAAGTCCTAATGAGACCTTTTATAGTATCGCATAGGCTTATGATTCATTTAGATGTCCTCTAGGACAATAATATCTTTTTAATTCTGGAATGTACACACTTGATCATGATAAAGTGTTACAAAGATCTTGTGAATCGGGAGATGGCCGCATACATTTTAGTTAAATTAATGTAGGTTGCCAAAGTGAGCAAATAGTTTTTCAAGCGTTATTAAGACGATATATGTGCGTTCAAATACATTTGCCGTAGAGGCATATTGGAAGTAAATTAAAACTTCGATTATTATTCGAAGTAAATTTAGAGCTTCGTTAAAAGAATTAGACTGTTTCAATATATTGTTTAATTCGATGCTTGAAGCAGAACAGTTGTATTGATTCTGAAAGTTCTTTATGGAAATGTATCATGTTAACATTGATTTATTAATTATATGATTGAACACATTTGGTTATAATCATTCTGTAATTCAAAAAGTAAATTTTATCACATTGCCAGACAATGATTTGTGGCCACAAGAGCCTAGTGGTGTATGTCGTGAATTTGTGGCTGACGTTGTTTTAATCCAATTAAAAACTCGATTTCTGATGATATTATGGACTCGTCGAGGAGTGGGAATTATGCACATTAAATATTGGTTATGGTCCTAATTTCTATTTTTTTTTCGTTTGTGAAAAATTGCAGAGTAGGGTATCAGCTGAGATATCTTCCTCGTCACTTGATGGTGGTTCAAAGCTATTTCTGCTCGACTTAAGGTATTGTTAATCAAAGAAAATATGGTCCTTAATTTGTGTCTATGATTGGATGACGTATTTAAGATGCCTGTTTAAATATTTGCCTCCCATCAATTACGGTGGCCCTGGTTGTCTAGTGATTAAGGTCATGAAATCGTGTCATGAGTTCAAGCTTTGAAGCTGAAGACACGCCATGCAGAGGGAGCTGAAGCACGTTAAATACGTCGAGGCTCAAATGTCCTTCCATTAGTGTGGTGTGAAAAATAGGAGAGAGGGTGCCAGATCGGACATTATCCTCGTTCACTTAACAATGGTTAAAAATTATGAGGTCTGTCGCCGAAAGCCCTCTATTAGCTGAATTGTTTGATTTTAATATCTACTTACTTACCCATGAATTACAAGTCCTTTTTTCTGCACACCAAGTAGTTACTGTTCTTTATAAGTGTGTTTTGTTCAAAACAATATAATTAACGTAACAAATAGTCTTCGTGAGATTTACTTCATGAGTTCTCGGGATATTTTCCTTGATGAACTTCAGCTCTTTCAGGTGAAATTTAGGGTAAAAGGGCACCAATGGATTATTCATTAAATGGGCAAAATTATTGTAGTTTTTAAGACAAAAAACAACCTTCAAGAAATGGAATCAAAATATCAGTCTGTTGAAATATCATAGCACACATTTTAAAGTTCAGATTAAACCATTCAGAAAATATATTTGCAACTAGAAAAAAAACTGTCATAACTCCTTCATTTTAAGTACATCAACAGTAAAATAATTAACACTGAAAATGTATAATTATACTAGTAGAAAAATAACATTTAAAGATGTTGCTTATTGGCAAATTAATAGCTCTCAGGTCAAGAATTTTGCAAATTTTATTAATGCAAATGAATCGTATAACGGTGTTTTGTTTTAATAACGCTTCTGACGCTCAAATATGTAATATCTAGAGAACTCTTTTGAAGTTATTAGTAACAAAAAAAAAACATTTTTTTAAATAATGGTACGTTTTCTCTTAAGTATCTCGCTAAAGTTTCGTAAACTCAGCACAGTAGATTGGGAACACATTGCAGGTATTAGAATAAAGTTGCATCTTTATAAGGTAATATAGAAAAGCGTGTGATATCATTAAATTATGCTTGCCTCACTGCAGTCTTCCTTTGTTAAGGTATTCGACTACTTGGGACAGCAATTTTTTTTTTTTGAAAAAATTAAGATATGGGGATATTTTGTGGTATTTAGATTTACTTAGTACACATTTTAAGAAAAATATGTTAAAATTAAGAAGATAAAATGAAATTATATTATTACTAAAATGTGGGTCAAAATTTACAAAATATTACATAAATGGGGCCCATTCTGTACAACAAATTTATGAAAAATTTTCAATCTGGATGTGTTGTTTTGTTATTAATTTTTGAAATGACCTTCAGGATAAATGTACTTTAAATTTTACAAAAACTAGAGTACTTTATCTTAGTTATTATATGAAATGTGGCTTAAAAAAGCAGTGATTATATTCATACAAACAATTGTAAATTTTGTAATAAAACAGGGATTGGCAAATTTGATGGATAAAACACTTCTGCTATTGTACAGAACAAACACAAAAAAGTTCATTTAATTATTTACAAAACTTTTTGAGCTAACACTGTCCCAGTTTGAGCATATTCAAACAAAACCCATTTCGAGTAAACCGCATTTTAAAGTATGACTTCTTGCTTAAAGTAGTGGCATCTTTTTTTACTAAAACACTTGTGGTTTTTGTTTTATAGTGAACGGAATATAATAAACTTGGTATTTTTATAAAGATTAAAAGATGACTTATAAAATAAATTCATAAAAAAAATGTCCATTTTTGGCAAAATTCACATTTCTAAGTCGGATACCTTAAAATTGCCTCGCCCTTCTTGGCGTAGTAAATGAAAAAGACTCACATTGGTTTGGCTCACATTTTATGTTATTTTCTCTCGTTCACACTCCTTTATGCATTGGAAATGTTCGTATCATTGAAGAGAATTTGTCGAAATTACTTATTTTATTCCTGTCGAGGGGGAAAGATCGATATCTTTGCTCAAGATTTCGATCTTGCCCTTATGCTGCATTAAGGCGCTACTCTTGGTATTGGACGAACAATCAATCATTCATCAGATATGTTTATCTTTGGTCTGAAAATATATTGGAATATCTTTCACAAAAAAATTATATTAATGCATTTTTTTAACTTGGAACATCTTCGTGTGGAAATGTCTGGATGAAATGTGTAACAATTTGCTGCACCACCTGAGTGGGATGTATTTTTTTTCCTTTGAAGGTGACTGCCTTTGAAAATGTCGTTTTCCGTCTACATAAAGCAATTTTTTTTATTTCAAAATCTTATAGTTTGAACATGATTCTTTCCAAAAAAGTTTTTCTTTTTCCTTTGCGCGAAATAAAAATAAAGTTATAGTGATTTTAAGAAACATCACTATGTGCAAAAGAGCAGCAAGATAAAACTATAAATGAGTTTTTCTGAAAGTTATGTTTTCGAAAGTAACTCTTTACCAGATACATGATATCTTAAGAAGCAAACCAGATAACGTTTTGAAATTTTGTGGGAATGTTTACTATACTATTTTTCATGAAGTGGACTATAAGTTTTGTTCTAGGTGAAACATTTTTTTCATTTAGGGTAGTTTTTATAAAGAAAAAACTTAAAAAATATCAAAATTTTCATATTATTATCTATATAAAATGATAAATCATATTATGATGTCTGTAATGCTTTTGCATTTTAATATTTCTCATAGATTTTGGTTCATTTTGAAGAGCACCTCAATATGTATGTTATGTATACAGAAAATTATGATAATTGTATTAGAAATTTTTTTATACAGTGTTACCCGTTTTAGTAAATTTCCTTGAAAACAATAAATTTTTCTGATAGTACAATATTTATTTAAAACTTTTTATGTATTTACATATTTTTTTTATTTTTCTTCTTAAAAACACTCAATTTGTTTCAAATCTCTTTTGATAAAAAAAATTGGGTCCGAAGGTAAGCAGTCACCTTAACTCTGTTTTTTTTTAAATAAAATCCATTTTATATTAAAATTTATTAAGGCATTTTATGCTTTTTCCACTTTTATATTAGTTTACACCCTCTGTATATTCATTTATATATCTTGTTCAACTTTAAATTATTTTTCTTTACCCCGAAAAAAATTTGCAACATGATCTACCGTTATATTAAATGTTGTCCAAGCATTTTTTTTTTGTAATTCCCAATAAAAATTGTTGCTTTTTGCTAGTAACTTTCTTTATAAATTAAAAAAAATTTTTACCGTAAAGTTTGATTAAATACGCGTATTTAATCATCGCTTAGCTTAATAAGCACTTTTAGTCTTTTAAGAGCTTATAAAATAAGTAAACATTAAAACAGAAATTAAGTTTTTTTTTTTATTTTTAGTTCTAATGGGCTGTAGATTGGAGTTTTCTATTGCAGAATTAGTACATTCCCAGGAAGCTGGTACCTCTTTTTAGTGCTGCGCCATATATGCGGATACCAATTGCTGCAGGTAATTTTGACGCCCAGTTGCCTCCCTAAAGGGAGGCAACTGGGCTTGTACAAATATTTTAGTTTTGCTGAGAGCACCCAGGTCAAACAGACACTCTAGGGATCTCTTACATGTCATATAATCATACGATATGGTCACTGTAGATTTTTTTGCATCAGAAATTCCACCGACTTGGGTCGGGGTCGAACCAGCAAACTCAGGTGTAGAAAGCCATCTACAAACCAACCACGCCTCCCAGCCGGCTCAGAAATTAAGTAAACATTTAAAAACAACAGCGCCATTTACTCGTTCTTTTCTTTTATTATTTTTTTACACAAAGAAAAACTGTTGCCACTCACGACAATGCATCTATATTTTTAAGCAACATTATTATAAAAAACCTAATAAATTATACATGGTGACTTCACTGTTTGATATTACTTCAGACTGCGTGTGGAATTCAAGCGTGGATCAGGGCTATTGTTTTTCATAAAACATTATATCACCGCGTTTTTTTTCTGAGTAAGCATAATAAAAAATTTTAAAATATGGTTTGTCGAATTTATCACATATTTTCTTAGAAATCGTTTCGTAGGCATAATTATATAAATATACTTGTTTAAACAAATCGTTTGCTCTATTGCAGTTTAAATGATAACATTTTTCTTAGTTAATTTCTCTTAAAGTATTGTAGAATTTGCAAAAAAAAAAGTTATTTTACATTTTTAATTTTGTCATAGAGTTTTTAGCCCTGATTGTCTGATTTGTATCTTTTTGTAGTAATATTTTTTGAATTAAATATGAACTAGATAAAGTTGACGTCGTAATTTCTAATTGTAAGAAGTTCATTACGCATTAGGAACAATACATATGCTTCTTACAGGAAATCAAATATTGAAGAATATGGACGATCTAAAGAAATTTATCGATAGAATATTTGATAGATTCGAAATAGATATGCACGAAGAATATTTCTTCATTATTATTTGGTAAAAATAGGTATCGTTATTTAATTTTTTTAATTGCTTAAATGTCAAACTGTATATTCTTTGCAACGCATTACGTAGAATACTTTTTATTTTTATTCTTTTATCCACTAATGAATTATTTAAATTATGTTTTGCCAATAATGATCAAATTCTATCAAAGTTCTTAATACTTCATGTAACACATGAGCTTATCAAGTTTACAAATCATGGACCAAACGTTGCAACAAATATTGAAGCGACGAGAAGAGACGAGCCCTTGGGGATGAACACGATGTTCAGTTTGACCTCTGGCCAGTCAAGGTGGACTGAAGCGTGTAAATATAGATTGCACGAATAAATATACTTTCCTTTCAGCCTGACCTGATATTTTCCCACGAGAACGCCCCGTCTGCAGGATTAATCACTTGAGTTATTAGAATTTGTTGCTAAAAATATCAAGTCAGTGATCTAAGTTGACATGAGAGCATTGTTAATTATAATTATTTTTTTAATAAAGTTAATAAAAAAGGACGTTGAGTGCATGAACAGTTATAATAAGGTAGATTTTAAAAATGGGAATTATATATTGGTAAAAGTCAAAGTTGAAGTTATTCTTTTAGGATTGAATGTAATGGAAGTTTAAGGTAATGTAAAAGGGTACTATTTATACATAAAAAGAGATCTACGGACTGCGACTACAAAACAAGTTCATAAAATAAAAAAAATGAGTCTTAAGGGGAACCACAATAATTTTGAATGGATACTCTCTGTGAAAAGGTACACAACCATTATAAGTGGAGAAAGAATTTTTAAATATGCAAGTAGTATATAATGATAAAATTATTTTATATTTAAAATTGTCTTCAACTATATAGTATTAAATTTGTGAAAAATGATTTTTACAATTTAGGATCTCCATTACCAAGGATATAAGCTAAGTTTTAGACAAGTTTACAAAAAGAAGTTAATAAGTAAAATAAGATAAAGTATTGGGTAAATAATAAAATAAATAAAACAATATTAAAATGTGCATGTTTCGCAAATTTGAGGGATTTTTAAAATTAAAAATACCCTCCATTATATGCAATTATAAAGCTTAATTTATGAGCTCAATCCATTTTCTGCATGACAAGATGAATATAACGTTAATTTTTGGCTGAGTTATCCAATAATTAAAACAGTAAGCTTTTCGGTTGGTGATTATTTTAAGCCCCGAATGAAGTCCCTAGCCAATGATATTTTCGTCTAATTGAATAATCGAATCATGTTGTGAAATAATTTCTTATTTTACTTCGCTTATATATATATATATATATATATATATATATATATATATATATATATATATATATATATATATATATATATATATTTATATATATATATATATAGAATAAATTTGTATTGTTATACACATTTTGTTTTTTACCAGAGAGCTCACACGCTCATTTTTTTAAAGTTGTTTGTTCAAATATGTACTCAGTTGATGTGAGTTGAACTTGCTTGTCTATCGCATATTGCAGTTTTTAGATGCATTCGAGAGAAGAGACAACGTATATAATGTCGAGATTAACATTGAGATTTATACTGTTAACAGGAGATGTAGATGTATTTCTCTTCATTGTAGAAAAATTGAATTCCGTCCTCTGAATTGCGTCGAATATATTCAATTAATGTGCTAATCCGCGAGTTAAATTTCAATTTGCCTTTACGACGAAATTTTGTTGCTTGTTTTCGGTTATTTTAAATGCAGACATTTACTTTTGTTGTACTTCTCTATGCAAGAGAAGCAATAAGCTGAAAATAGTAACCAAGTTTATTAAGGAGTATATACATTTCTGAGCCACAAACTATTCCTCAAGCCGCTTGTAAGCCATTCGTGGAAACTACTCACAACGAGTTTCCATCGAATCCATGAAAAAGTAAGGAATAAGTCGCGAATTACCATCATTTATATTTTTAGCTACCATTTATTTTTTAATTTTCTTAGGTGGAATTCTTTATCTTACTGCATAATCATCGAGATCCAAAAGCAACTTAACAGCCTAAAAGATAAAAACATCTCAACAGATTTTTCATTTGTTCGTGTACACTGGACGTTCTTGGAAATGAGAAGGCCGATTAGCTTGCCAAGATTGCCACCAAGCGTGGAATTGACATTGCCGTTAATATTCCAAATTCATTTTATAAGAAGATCAAGAAAAAAAAATAGCGAAGGCTTGGAACCAAGAATATCTCATTTCAAATAAGACAGCTTAACAAAGAAATTTTTTCCAACCCTTAATAAGAAACCGTCATGCCTCATCATTTTTTTTATCCTAATTACAAAATAACCCAATTTTTCTCAAGAGGCATGATAACTTTAAAAGCTACTTGAAACAAATTTAGTTTAGTCATCTTCCTTTGATTGTAATATTGGTGGCGAGGAAAATGTAGAACATATACTTCTGTGTTACAAGTTTGTCACAGAGAAAAAGATCCTAAGACTGGTTTTCAAGGGACTTAATATAAATTGGCCTCTGAAATTTTCAACAACTTCTTTCCACTAGAAGTACTTTTAAAAGTTCTGTGAATTTGTTATAAATATTTGTCTTCTTAATCTCAATATTTTTTCTTTCCTACCTTTATAATGTGTGATTAATGCTCACTTCTGTGAGCCCCGTGTGATTCTTTGTGGTGCACGGGGATTTTATATTTTCAATAAAAAAATGTATTCAGGAGGTCTGAGAGCTAAAATAAATCCGAAGATACATACACGATATTTTTTTCAACTAGAACTGCAGGAAATTTACTTTGTGTTCATCGGAAACAGTCAGCTGAGTTTCATCCCGAAATGCTTGCGCGAAATTCTTTCAGCTTTAAAAGGGCTTGTACCTTCACGAGTTGAACCATTTGGACCTTTAGACAGCCTTAAATGAGTGTTTAATTTTAAAACTCTAGGTAATTTCTTTCAACAGTTTGCAAGACAAAAAAAACCAATATTGTTTTTCAAATTATCGCAAGGAGCTGCTGTTGAAGATTCTCTGTAAGTTTGGTTTTCGTGTATCTGCAGCTATGCTAATTAAAAACCTAAGTCATCCCTTAACAACCTTTAATGATAAATTTAACAAATTTATTGAGTCGCGGTGGCCAAGTGATCATGGTCGTAAACTTATGATCGAGTTGCTGTCGAGTCTTGGATACTCTGAAAGCCCTTCTTCCATAAAAAATGATGCACGTTAAATCTGTCGAAGCTAGAAATCCTCACGTAGGCATGGAAGTTTGTAGAGAGTGGGGTAGTAACTTCAATATTATCATTGGGACTTGATTGATCATTAATGAAGATTACGAGGTTCATCATCGATGTTTTTGTATTGCTACATTGTTAGGCTCCAGTAAACAATCAAATATTAAAAATTTTGATTTTAATTTACGAACTATTAAAAAAGCAACTAGGGATTGCAATATTGAAGCAAAAGTGCAATAAGTATTTGTATTTTTAGATATAACCGGGAAACCGGTTTTATACTGTAGTAGAAATTTTAGATAAATAAGGAAAATACGGGTGTTTCTTTTGTTTTAGTTGCCAGTTTTAATTGAGAGTATTATCTTAAAAATAATTTGTAAATTATATACAAATTATAGCAGTATATAGAGCAATACGTAA